>VXBI01014245.1:749823-768653 GCA_013397375.1 Toxostoma redivivum
TTTTTTACTAAAGCATTAGATGAGAACACCAGACTCCAGCTGTCTTTGTTGTATCACCCACGACAGGGAACAGAGAAGTTACTCTGTGCAGGTGCTCAGCAGAGACAGGAACTGCTGCTGAGAGTAGTCCCAGAGGCAGTGGCTCCAGACAGAGCAGGAAGGCAAGGAAAAGTGATTCTTTCCTGGCCATTTCCCCCCCAGTTTCCTTCCCATCCCAGTGAGAACAGCCACAGAGACAGGGAAGAAATTCTGGAAGAGGCAATGTCCTGCCTCCAGGAAGCCATTGAGGCTCCCTGTTTCCTGGCAAATGATCACTGCTCAGTATGTTCCAGGGATTTCCCCACAGCTGTGCTGCACTTCTGGGCTTCTGCTCACACTGGTCATCATCCAAAGCTCTCACTGAAGCAATAGCATTTTTCCCAGTGACTGCACAGGGTTTTGGATGTGGCTCATTACAGCCAGTAGTGCTGGTTGCAGCCAAATTCTTGGCCTGTGTTTTGCAGGCGATGGGAATAGATGATCACAGTTATTCTTTCTGACTGTAAAATCAATACAATATCTTCTGATATTCATTCCCTCCCCCTAACAGGGAGCACTTGTTGTGCTCTATTCCTGACCAAGTTTTCTGGGAAGTATTAGGTTTCATATTGTTTTTTTTCTCACTGAAATGTTTTCACTGGGATGCTCAGACATCAACACATTTATATCCAAAGGATCCTGAAGAGGTTAGCCAGAGGTGATTACGTCTCAAATGATGTTGTACTATAATTGCTCAGGATATCAGCTTAAATGAAATAATCTGCACAGGAGAGAAGAAACAGTATAGCTAAGGAAGGAAATTGCTGCTATAATTACTAGAGTATTTCTCTTTGAGGTATTAGAAAGAAATGTTTATAACATAAAAAAAGCCTGAAGAGCATGACATGAAGCAACTACAGACTGGATGGCAGAGCCTCTGTTGCATTACAAGCTTCCTGAACATTACTTGCACAGAAAGGGAGGGTAGGAAGGTAACTAGAAAATAGCCCAGGGTGATCATCCACCTCAGACTCTTTGTAATTAGTTACAAAGATAAAAAGATATGAGACAGGTACTCTTGTTTAGGGTCTTTTGCACTCAAACCATTCAAGCCTTGCTATCAGCTTCAATAATGGCACAAGCAGACCCACAGCCAACAAGAAGTTCCATACAAACAACTGCCTGGCTTTTTTCTTTGATCAGTTTTGTCTCTCTCCCTGCCAGGTTGTCCTGAACAAAAACTGCTCTGAAATTCTCACAGCTAGAGCAGCCTCCCTGTGCTAAGCGTAACAATGCCAGACAATGTCCTCATGTTTCCTCTCCAGCTCTTTTACTGTTTCTAGAAATAGGAAACTCTTTATTGAAAGCTCTTTGGAGTGCTTTAACATGCAGGTAAATTGTGTGAACCTCACGAAGGCAACACACATGATTAAAAAAACAAACAAAAACAAAACAAAACAAAAAAAAAATATATATATATAATCACCCAAGGGAACATTTCCTGGTATAGAGCCCTTCTGAACTCACTGAACCTTGCAAGTGGCCAGACATTGGGTCATTTTGGGCATCAAGCAGAGCCCTGAGGCATTCACTAGTTCACAGACCCTCTTGATAGAAAGGATTGCAGGACTGCATTTTATTCCTGGAATACGTCAGGGTAACAGAATCCTGAGTACAGATTGGATACAGAAATTTTTCTAACCAAAGTCTCAGTGCCTGTGATGCTCTTAAAGACATGGAAACCTTATGGACTTGGCAAGGAAGCTGCAAGGTAGAACTGTTTTAACCTTTTCCTTCAGATTTTGTACAGTTTCCAACAGGGTGACCAGTGACAGCACAGAGATTGGAAATTCCTTAGTTACAGGATTAGACCCCATTTTTGCTCAAGCCACTGCAGCTTTGAAGCAGCAAATTCTTAAGGAAAAGCATGGCTTATAACACAGAACAACTACAAAAAAGACACAAAAAATGATGAGCAAGCCTGGTGAGCTGCTCCACCCACTTCTCTTCAGAGCAGAGTGACGAATGATTGCTGCCCACCAGGGAGGTCACTCTGGGCTGGTGGATGGTGCCAGGACTAGGTGGGGATGGGTGTATCTCATGTAGCAATCAGAGCTAATGAACCAGGGACACTTCCATGGACACAGGCCCGGGATGTGCCTTGTGCTGTCCTCCCTGTGGATGAGGAGTAGCAGCACAGACTGGTTATTGCAAAGTGCAGGGAAACCAGCCCAGCTTTGTTTTACCTTTTTGTGAATGACCCCCACATGCAGCTGCAGACCCCCGAGGACTTCTGAGATCAGAACAGCATCCTTAGCAGCGATGAGCCTGGACCACCCCGAGCCGGAGAAGCTGGGCACTCACACCAGGGGATGAGCAGCAGGAACCCATCAGCAGGCCCCAGTGTCCTGCTATATGATTCATGGTTAAACTTCTATTTAATTATAGTAATTTGATTTGGCCGGGGTGGGGGACAGTGTTTGGTTTGTTTCAGACACTTGTATTTTATCTCAGCAGAAAGAGCAGGCAGTGGATGGCAGGAAGGACAGAGAAATTCTCACAGCCATTCCAGTGCAAAGCCAGGTACTTTCTGCAGTACTTAAGTTCAGAGTGGAAGCACTGTAGACACTGAGGGGAGGTGCTGTCCTGAGAAACAGAGCTAGAGCAGATGTTAAAGATGGATTTATTCCTCTGTGCCAGGTCTGTTTAATGCACAGATACCATCCTGCTTTCAACACAGCATCTTACTTTTCTACCCAAAATCACTGGAAGTGGGAGCTTTCTTTCTAAATATACATTCTTCAACATATTTGTTTAAAATGATTATCCTGAATTGGAGCACAAAGTATATAAAATTGAAAGTATTTTCCTTAACAGAACTTGGTTTATATAAAAATTCCTGAATATATTTGGAGCCATGGATGTAAAGACACTAAGAGAGAATCTGTACCTGAGTGAAACAGACAAGACATTGGGGAAAGAAAAGAAGGAACTGTTACCCCACTTTACAGGGACTTGGAAAAATTAGCATGACTTGCCCAAGGTCATAGAGAAACTCTAGGGGACTGAACTGGGAGCACCATGGTCCCAACACAAAGTCTTAATTACCAAATCCAATTTTCCACTTCTCCTTTCATATGTTTTTTCTTCATACATTAAAACACTTCACATAAGCTCTCTGTTTTTTTTCCTTTTTGTTTTCCCCCAGGAAGAATAGGAAAAGCAAAGGCTGCAATCCGCCCTTGTTAAACTAGGTTGCACAGCCAAACAAATTTAAAATGATATCTCAGCAAGATTTTGCAACCTGTCTGTGACAAATAAAAGAACTTCCACCCTTAAAACATGTGAGTGCTCGGGAGAACTAGCTGAGAAAATTTAGCAAGGTGCCTAATGAAAGAGATGAGCTGCAATATGTATATGCATGAGTTCATGTATTATTTAAACCACTCTGATCAGAATAAGCATTGTGAGCACAGTACTGAAAGTGTCACCAGCGTTCATGCATTGAATAACCTACCCTCATAAAGGTACAATAATGTGCTCATCAGTTTTGTTTGTACTCCCAAAGCAGTAATAGCATAAACAGAAAATAACTCTCTATATTGCACAAAGCACATAAATATAAATCGAATTATATCTTTCTTTGACATTATGACCAAGAAATGACTATGGTCACTGAAGTATAACAGATGAGATTGAGGGTACTCCAAAAGGCCTTTGTAAAAGTCTGCTTCTATCTTCAAATCTAGAGTGGGATTTTGGGGGGTTAAAACAAAGATAAGGTTGGTTAGCCTGCCTCAGTAATCTGGTGGTAGGTCCTTTATCTGCTAGGTGACAGGTTCAGGTTATATTTTCAAGGATTCTGAAAATGACCCAGTCTTTGCTGCAGGTATCCCACAGACTGGCAATGAAATCAGAGCTGATGGTTCCCTGGGAAGATGTCCTATCCTCAGTGGTCCCAAGAAAGATGGTGCCACATAAGGTGATGAGAAGGGTGAGAAAGGAGAGAAGAAAAAAATGGGGGAATGAGGTAGTTCTCAAGGCACACCAAAAGTACCCTCCCTGCCTCTGTCCACACATACCTTCTTGAGCAAAAAGATTAAGTTATGCAAGCTAAAATCAGGGCATAAAACAACCAGAAAGACCATCTACAGATTTTTTTTTTATTGTACCCTTTCCCTTAGTGAAAGATTTCTATACTAAACTGACTTATGAGCTGTGATCTCAGTCTTTTGGATTTTTTTTTTTTATGTGTTAGTGAATTGTACTTTCATGTGGGAAACTTGTGCAGCAGCCTGTTCTTGCTGGTAGAAGTGGTAAGACTCCCACTGGTTTCATTCAAAGGTTCAGGCTGTTAATGATGACTCAATCAATCAATCAGTCAAGAGACGAGAAGTTGCAGAGAGAACCACAGCCAAAATTGGTTTCAAAATTCAGTGAGCTCATTTTTTCATCAGCTGAATCAGATACACCCTCCAGAGTAGTAAGGAAAGAGGCAAATCTCCAGGAGTCTTTGGGTAGCTACTTCTATGGAGCAGCATCACTCAATGATTTCACTGCAGTTCCTGGGTGTCAAAAGTTTCAGGAGAGCAGGGGGCAGCAGGCTGGTGCAGGAGGGGATACCAGGACAGGAGAGATCAAGGTGGCCAGGGCACCACAGCAGATGACTGATTTTTGGGTATCCAGAAATGGCAAATGAGCTTGAAATGGCCAGTCAGGGTAGGGGTGGTGAGAGACACAAGCATGAGCCACCTTAGAAAGTTGATCTGGTGCTCTACAGCAGAGTGAAATCACAGCTAGATCTGTTTAGGATAGGAAACCTAAGACCTTTTTCCTCCAGGAAGTACTGTTAGAATTCACTTATCCCATTTGGCTTTTTATGGCTGGAAGTTTAAAAGATGCTACTAATCATCTTATGCTACTGGTAAATGCTGGATACAGTTATCTTCATAGTCTACTTTGTTATTGGAAGAGGTTGTAGAAAATTATAACTCTCATCTTTCTCTGAAAAATCTATTTGCAACTGTCAAGCTTTTATTTTTTTTAAACCAAGACCTTGAAAATTAGCTTGTATACTAATTACATTGAAGCAGCTCATAAAATTTAAGGAAGATTTCTTCCACAATAAATGTTTATTTACCCTGCAACTGTACATTTCCCTAGATTCGTTCCATTTTCCCTCTTTAAGACATAAACAGTAATAGATAATATGAAGACATGAATGAGGTATTTATAACAGAAAAACACAAGGTTGCTCTATAATACAGGCATGCTTATAACCAAGTGAAAAAAACCCCTAAATAATGAAAGGTACATTTAAACCAGATATGCTTAAAACAGTATTTTAATAAATGGAGCAAGGTATAACTGACATAAGAATATCTACATTGTTTTGTGTCTGCAGGTTTCCTGTTATGCAGAACAGCTTGTAGTCTTTAATATTTCAAGCTCAGAAGGGAAGAAGCTTTAAAAAAGGGAGGAAAAGAGGAGAATACAAAAAGCTATCCAGCACTCTGTATACTACTGGGTCTTGTCTCTGCTCTTTTCCCCTTATCTCTAACATCCTAAATCTTCAAGATCAGAATGTTTAATCCAGATGCTGCCATAATCAGATAAAGATCAGTTCCATGCATCCCAGTGATTCTGCTCAATGAATGAAATTATATTTGTTTTGACCAAGGCCTTATGAACTTCCCAGTTTAAATAAACCTTGGTATTACAGGTTTGATGTGTGTTCACAGTTCCCACGAACAAGAAATAGACAAATAGACTTGCTTTTTTGTTGTCTCTCTATTGTCCAGAAGACTGGCCATTATTCTGTAGATAATTGTTCCCCATTAATTCGGGAAGATTTACGGAATTAAGATTAAGGCTTAGGAAATTTGCATGTGATGACCAGCTCTACAAAAGGCTTTTTTCAACCAGAACACGATGACACAGTGTGGACACTTTTTTGGGGCTCTGGATTCTTTTTCTATAGTTGGTGAATGGTTTCTTTTGGCACTGACAGCAGCACTTCCAACCTCAGCCAGTACCAAGAGCTCTCTGATGAAGGACTGTGAATGAGGAAGGACAGTTGGAAAGCAGGAGGATCAGCAAGGGACCAGGAGCCTTGCAATGAGGGGGAGCCATCAGAACCAGTGCAGAGAAAGGCTCTAGGACCCCCATCAGTGTCCAGACAGTGTCCTCCAGTGAAGCAGACTCTGGTCACACAGGGTGACAAGGGAGCTGGGGATATTCACAGGACTAGCATTTCATTAAGGGAATGCCCTTTGATGAATGTGTCTTCAAGAAAGAAGCCTCTGTGCCTCACATAAAATAGGAGAAAATGTATTTTTCTACTCGAGCTTGGGTTATGTATTAATAATGGAAGAGTTTTCAGATGGAAAATGATGAATATATGCAAAGTCTTGCCACAATTTAAGTAAGGCTTTTTAATTCAAAGAAACTGTAATGTGAGCTGTCTAGACTCTCAAGAGAAGTAGAGAGCAGAATATATGTCTTTTTCACACAAATGTCTAAAATGATTTATATATTACTCTCTGAAAGGGCTTATTTTTTATGAGATAACTATAGAATTATCTAGATTTGAGATAGTTAAATATAAAGCAAGCTTTATTCTACTTTCCAAGAATCACCGTTGTTATCTCCATGTTTTTAAGGACCTAAAATAATGGGAAGGTTTAACTTGGTCAGTCCTTTGACACCTAAATGTAAGTTGGAGGTATTCTACACCTGAATATTCATTTGAATAACGTGCAACAGTTTGAAGGAAAAGAAAAACAGGGTTGAACTGGGGTAATGGAGAGATCAGCCTCTTTATGTGTTTCTGTTGTTCTTAAGAACATAAAGAATTGACCAGTTTGTTTCAGTTTGGCGAGAGTCAGTAATTCAATAACATGCCATATAATGATGAATACGCCAGAGTCAGAAATCAATGACAGAGAGTGTAAAACTTTAAAAAGCTGGTGAATTATTCAGGTGTCTCTCTTAATTGAGCATTTTTTCCAGGTGTGTTTTTTGAGTGGCCAAGTGCGTTTGGACAGCTGGCTTTTTTTTTCTAAATCTCTGCACTTATTTCTCAATCTGCCTCAAAGTCCAGTTAGCTGCAGCTAAGGGCACAGGCAGGAGATTTAACTTAGATGAGTCAGAAAGGCATAACAAATTACTGCCAGTCTCCTCAACTGACACCATTTTCCATCACAGGTTGGGCTTTTTCCCCCCTCTAAGTCAAGGCAAAATGCATGAGCCTCACCTCATTCATCATTATTGCTTAAGCTAAGACACAGAGGTCTTGAGGCAATCTCCAGGCATGCACACATGTAGATACAGTGGCTCAGTTAATACACAACAGCTTTAAAGAGCTTCTGTAATTCAACCCTATGGCCCTACTTCAACACAGACTGCTATTGTTCTTCAGTAATTTAGCTATTCATAGCCACTCTGCTGGCTTTCATCTCCCTTTTGATGAGGCAAAGCCAATGTGAAACTGTTGCTGACAGCAATATTGTTCTAGGGTATGCTCCTTTCTCACCCTGTGCAGAAGAAGGCAGAAGAGAAGAAGCCCAATATCAGCAATTGGAGCTAAATTAGATACAGTTACACTGACATAATGCTTTGTGCTTGGTATTTTATCCCTCATTTCTTCCTAACCTCGCTTGCTACAAGCAAGTTTTGCCCAGTCTAAGCAGCTTCTCAGCTAGAAATGCGTTGGCACAATTTTTAAAGTATTTCTGCATCATAAACACTAACATGGACTGGGTGCTAGTAAATAGAACTTACAGTCAGCCTTCCTAAAGAGCTCAGATCATAATGGCCCATGTCACTGTGTGCTTTTGAAAGCTGGACTCCACTGAGGTGTCTATATGGGCTCAGGGTTTGAAACAAATCTAGTATTTATTGTGAAGGTGCTTTAGCAAGAGTAGAGATCCTGTGTCTTTCGTGGAGGAAGAGGAATGAAGGGAGGGAGGAGAAAGGAAGGTGAGCTTGCCCTCTTTCCCCTTAGTGTCTGTTTTATATATCTTCAAAGGAGGTGGAGAACAAAGCAGAGCAGGCTGATTTGGCAGGAAGCAGCTGATCCAAGATGAGACAGTTTACATTATCTCTAACGTGGAAATTCCTATCCTTCCCTTAGACATATCCCTTTCTGCTGCTGTGAAAACAGTCAGCTGCTTAGAGATCTGCCTCAGTCCCTAAACAAGAGATGGTACAAGCCTTTGTGGAATGGTGCAAAACATAACTAGGACTGATTTAATTTCTCCCACCTGTTTTGACTTGAGGGGCTGTAAAGCACTGCAGAAGATTCTTTGTAAAGTAAGGTGGTTTCCTGTATTGTATTTACCCTGTTAACTTTTTAATCCCACCAGCTTTACAGGCAGATTTATTGCCACCATTTTGGTTGTGGTCTTGCAAAAGGACCCAGTTCATCTATAACTTGGTCCTGTCAGTGCTGTCTGTTGCTGTAGTAACACAGTAGTGCTGTATACCTTCAGGAATCAGTGCTGCAGAACTGCTGACTTTTCTAATAAGGAAAAAAGAAAAAAAGAAGATAAAGGAGCCTTTGATTACATCTATCATTCTATCATTCTTTGTGTTGCTACAACAATGGAACTTTAATGTTCCCTCTGGAATAAAAAGAGAGAAAAAAAGAGAAAACAGGACTTTCTCCATTGTGTGAGGTTGAAGAAAGGTCTCAACTTTAAATCCCAGTGACATGGACATATACTGCTGGACTCAGTTTCATGTTGATAGAGTCACAAAAAATTGTAATGAAGTCTACAGAGTTATGCTGACATAAAATCCTCTGAGCAAGGCTGGAATCAAGCATCTAACCTGTGTTGCACTGGCTGTTATTCCTGTAGGCTAACCTGAAGAATACTCTGGCCCCCCCCAACACAGTAACTCTTCCTTTTCGATGGCTCTGATGTTTGGTGGTGGCACAGGGGTGGATAAAAACCTTTACTTGTAGCAGGAGCCTTGTTAACCAAGAGCATCTTCCTTTCATTCCTGCTTTCATTTCCTACTGCACACACTGGAAGCTTGCAAAATCAAGATACCTATTCCTGAACAGTGCAAATTAAAACATAAAATTTACATAGCAACTTAAGTATTTGCTACAGTGTTTGCTGCATTTTCTCCTTCCTTTGTCCCCCTGAACACACCAGCAGGGTTACAATTGTACTTGTATGCACAAGCTGTGTCTGTGCCCGGACAAACACATGCTAGTACAGGCAGCAAGATCAGACTGAGCAGTAGATGCTGCAGAAATTGTAATTCCTTTTCACATTTATCCTTATGTGGGTATAGGTATATTAGGAAAATAAATGCTCTTTAGATGTACTCAATAATGGCAATACACTGGTGAACAAAATTCAATAGACAATTATTGAATTTTAACTAGGATAAAAAAACTTAGAAGAAGTGACTCTCTTTGCCTTACAGTAACATTTCATATGTTGCAAATACTGTTATTTTAATGAAAGCCTTGGGCTCTGCAGTCTGAGTCATGTACTTGGAGTGCTTGAAATGGACACCACTGTCACAACAGAAAAATGACTGGACAGTATTAATGGGTTCCTTGTTGGCTTTGTTTTTTTTATGGGCCTTTTGTGTAAATTTTCCCAGTTTATTTTAAAACTCCAATTAGAATGATTTACCATCCTAATGCTTAATTATTTGAAATCTGTTTCCATCAGAGACTCAAAGGTGATTATAATTTACCCCAAAACTGATTATCATTTGATTGTTCTTTCCCAGCATTAGAAAAAAATCAAAGCTAAAAAAAAAAAAAAAAAAAAAAAAAAGAAAAACAAACATTGCTTTGCAATTGCTTCTAGAGTTGCTGTGTCTTTCTCCCTGGTGCAGGTACCAGAGCTGTGAGAAAAGTTGGACCATCCAACCTGCACTGAGCCCAGGGCCACCCTCAATCCTAGGCTGTTTTGGCTCCCTGCCTAGCAGTCAGACCACATGCAGCATTGCAGAGTTTTTTAAAACAATTCTGAAAACAGAAGTGTCCTGTTTGTACAGCCCCTGTTTTGTTAGTCTGCATTATTTATGGCTGCAGCTTTAGGACTTTCACATCTCACCAATCTGCCAAACCAAAAGCAAATTATGAAAAGCCACTAAGGGCAGCATAAGTAAGTTATATATCCACAATAGCCTATTGTCCATCTTAAGAAGTCAGATTGGTTTTAGGGTTTCTGGATTGGCTTTTCTTTATTCCATGTTCAGGATGCTTGTTCAGGAATGTATCTTCCTTCTCAATCTCTTCTCTGTAGCACTTTCTAATATACTGATTTATTTTAGGTGCTATGGACTCCCAGAAAGAAGAAAAAGAAGAAATCCCTCCTCCCACTGAAATGAATGTGAATTTTGCCTCAGAGTATGTATTAGTGTCAAGTTCTGCTTTTGAGCCAGGGACTTTGCTGGTGTGCAGCAGAGTCTGTGCAATAGGTCCCAGGGATTAGCAATCACTGAAAGTTTTCAGTGGGGAGCAGAGCAGCAGAAGATGCAAAGATGTGCTCACATGCAGGTCTGGCAAAGCTGCCCCCAGAAAGGCACCAGCCTATTGCCACAGCTTTCCTCACAAGCACAGAAACCTTCCCCCAGGCTATGTGGTAACCGCCACCAAGAGTTAGATGAAAAACGATTCAAGTTTATTTTTGAAGTCTCTAAAATTCTAAATTAGCTTAGATGATAGCAAAAGCCCAATATGTCTAAAAATTCTAAATTCATATCCCTATTGCTGAATTGAACTGTTTTCAAATTAAACTGAACTGTTTCTGAAAAAAACTTATGTTAACAGAGAATGTTTCTTTCTATAATTATCAACTTTTGGCGAAACTTAATAATAAAAACAGACTTCTCAAGATGCTTTTTAGAACTTAGGCAAAACTTATAAGCAGCTACTTATACACAAATATGGTCATTTACAAGAACTCAGATTTAAAAATCTTTTATCATCAGTCTATATTGTCAGTCTTTGATGCCTAACACTTAGAAATCTAAAAGAATTAATGATGACTATTCAGAATACTTGTATAAAATGTTCATAATAATATGCAGTGTGCCAGGGGGAAGTGTAATCACTCTGTAGTAAAAAGCAGCAATGAAATCTCAATCTTAATGGAAATGGCAGCTTTCCTGTCTGCAGAAGTTACAAGAAAAGATCTCAAAATGTAGCCCATTCTCTTGTGGTTTCCTACAATATTTTTAATACTGACTACATTGGGAAACATATTACAATTAATTCCCATACAGGAATTAATTTATTTTGGTGAGAACTGTGTTAGAGAAGACTGTCAAAACTTTGTTTAAAAGCAGATCTGTCTTGAAAAATCTGGATGTAGATTTGTTCAGTGTGGTTGCTCCTCTGAGCAGTGGCTGATTCCATCTCTACCCCAGCCCTTTCTCCCAGTTCACCTACTCCAGCAGCTTCAGGTTTGCTTGCACATTGCTTCTGCAAGTTACAATTGCGTGATTGCTGATCCCAGTGCTGGTGACAGGGCTCCCTCAGTGCCACCTGAAAATACTTCCATATTTATCTCAACTTATTCAAAGGAAACAAGCCTTGTAAAGCCTTCAGGTTTGAAGAAAAGGGTTGAGGGGATGCTATGTAGCACTGTGGTGGTTATGAGGGCCAAAATTAAAGACACCGAGTCTTGTGAAAATACAAGGGAGGCCTTTATGTCTAACAGCAATTGTCATTTGGGTCTGGGTACTAAAAATACCCTACTTTTCTTGCAGTGAGTTGTTATGAGCACACTGGAATATACCAATGCCCAAAGGATGTTTTCAACACTAAAGTTTTATTTAAGATCAGGCATACAGGTCTGAAGCAACTCAGCTGCTCCCACTCCCTACAATTAACTTCACAGAGTGCTCTGCATGAAAGACTGGACACTGCAGATTAAATTAACTGCATGAACAAACCTAGCCACTAATTGGCACTCAGTCTGTATGACCAGACTACAACTGGTTCAAAGAAAATCCTGAAATATAACATAGGCATCAGGTCCACAGCATTAGCTACCATGACCTACAAATTTATTCTTACTGGGCTGTGCTTGCTAGTACAGATATACTCCAACCTGTGAGTCAAATCCAGCAACCCATATTTAGACAAAGCTCTTAAAATAGATGAGAAACCTAGAGGTGATGACTGTTGTACTATCAACATTCTGAAAGACTTCCCTAAAAAGAGCCTGAAGACAGGTATAAATGAGCTCCCAAACAAATTTAGCCTTTAGGAAATCTGGGTACAAACTTGCCTTTCCCAAGCACCATCCAGCAACACACCAAGACTTAAATTAATTACCTGAGATTCCTCTGCTTGTTATATGAAGATTTGCTGGTAAGTATAAGACAAACCCTGCTTGGTTTTTTTTTTATTTTTTTTTTCTTAATTTCTCGCACAGGATTATGTTCTTTTCCTGCTCCCTGGACCTGCCCATAAATCGAATATAAGTCACTAAATGTCCATCTCCAGATTGGTAGCCAGCAATCCTGAATCTAAAGGAAAATCTTTGTACAACTAGATCATATGTAGAGCAAAGGGTCTGGTAACTACAGTAAGCTCTGTGTGTGCTAGCAGGACAGCTTCTCTGCCAGGTGGGATGCTGTAACAAGCCTGCTCCCTCTCCAGATGTAATCAGCAAGGAATTAAACCACCTGAAAGGCTGATTAGAAGACTGTGGCAGATGGGGTAGGATTTCCCAGGGCTGTCTGTTTGCATGATCATTTTCTTCTCTAAGATTTTTACATCTTGTGCTGAAACTTGTCTGTCCTTATGGTTTAATAAAGCATGCTGCTGGATCTCATCCTGAGTCAACTTTCTGGTCCAAACCTTTGAGGCCTGGCATCCTAGAAATTTAGGGATCCCATATTATTGTGGGGTGAGTTTAATGCCTGTGGGAGGTTTTCTCTGCCTGGCTTCCTTCCCCAGGCACAGGGGGCCTGAGCTTCTCCTCTCTGGTGTGAAGCACAGGCAGAGAAAGTGTTAGAGGAACACTGAAGTTAACTCCTAATGAAATTCCTGAACTCTCCATGCCACCACCTCTTTGAGAAACATTTTTTTCCCCTTTGAGTCATTTGGTAACTAAGGAAAACCTGTGCCTTCTCTAGCTTTGCCAAGCCACGAGCCCTGGGGCACGTTCCCCAAGCAGTCCTGGTTGTGAGACCCTCACGGATGAATTTCCCCCCCTTTCTGTAACCACACCAGCCCAGCACCTGCAGCTCTCATGTCCTGCCCTCCTCACATCTGCCCATCCTGAGGGGATCCCGAGGCCAAGGCAATCCTGAACAGAATGCAGGCTTCTCACCTGGACCTGCAGCCACGGTTTCTCTTTAAGATGATGCTGGCTGTGGTGGGACATGTTTTGGGAGCCACTCAGTGTGTTCCACAAAACAAGCTGCTGTACTATTCCTAGAAAATATATCTCAATTTCAAAGGGAAAAGGGATGTTTTCTGGAAACAGCTGATGATCTGTCGTGCAGCAGGTGGTTGTGTGAAGCATGCCCAATCCCCCAGCTTGGAAGACACCTGAACAGCAAGCTGGTCCTGGAAAAGCCAATACAGCCCCACAGCCCTGGCCTCTGTTCTGTCAGCTGCATCCCAAACTGTGACTATAATAGAAGTATTTTGCTGTTTATCATCCAATAAATGCTTACTGGCTTGTAGTTGGACTCACTCATAAGAGTCCAGCCAGTGTGACAACAGTTATTTGTAGCTGCCCAAATTCCATTTCCCTGTGTTATTTGCTGCAACCAGACTGACACGTTCACATTTTGATAGCCTTGCTGTTGGTCTCTGCACTTGCTGACAAATGAACTCATGCCTTTATTGTTTACCAAAAGGATGTTTTTGAGGATTACTGACCTGGATTTCTAGACCTCTCAAGTGTATGCCAGCATGAAATTACTGTACTTAAAGCCAATTTACTCACTGAATATCCCACATCCTTTGAAATAACTCTACTCCTTATGTCACCTTTTTTCTTGTTTAAAAAACCCTCAGTGTCTACCACAATCAAGCCCAACTGGAAGACCAATGTCATATGGAAATCTGTTAGTTCTGAACACAGTGGTCTAAAGCTTCCTTGTGAGGGGAAGCAGAAGGGCAGGCACTGATCTCTCTGCTGACCAGAGACAGGATCCAAGGGAATGGCATGAAGGTGTGGGGGAGGTTTAGGTTGGATATCAGGAAAAGGTTTTTCACCCAGAGAGTGGCTGGGCACAGGCTCCTCAGGGCAGTGGCCACAGCCCCAAGCCTGACAGAGCTCAAGAAGCATTTGGACAACAATCTCAGGCACATGGTGTGACCCTTGGGGTGTTCTGTGCAAGGCCAGGAGCTGGACTCGATGATCCTGATGGGCCCCTTCCAACTCAGCATATTCTGTGATTCTGTGAAATGAAGATATTTGTGTAGTAGTGAGTGACTGAGAGCAAAAAAGAAAGAGGCCAGACTTTCTTTTACAGAAGTTAGAGTTGGTAACTGAAGTCTGTCAAAGACCATCAGTAGGAACAAGCCCCATAAGCAGGTAAAGGACAAGTTGAGTTCTGGCCCCGTGTCTGACAAAACTGAGCTCATCTGTATCTTTTTCGGAATTTCTAGTTCAGAGCTTAACCTGTGGAGGATGCTTCTGGTTTCGTGAAGAGCAGTGGCCAACCAAATCAGTTGCAGTCCATCCAGACAAATCAGAGGCTGGCAGGCAAGAAGTTTTATCATTCCCAAGCATTTATGGATTTATAAATTGAATTAAATGTAGTGTGGATTTCTCTTTCTCCCTAATACCATGAGAGCCAGAAACATTTTAACACTGAAATACTTACAGACTTTAAAAAACTGGGGGCTTTAAAATAAGCTAAATAGCCTGCATTCCAAATAAAATTACACTGACAGGAGTACTTCACCCAGCTCAATAGCACTAAGCACCTCTATACAGGCCTGTACTGAACTTAAAAGCAAACTTCTATAATCAAAATTAAAATCAGACCCAGATCTCCAATTTAAAACTGTTTAATTGAACTATAAAGAAGTTACATAGGAGGAATTAACATCGTTGTAATTTACAGCCTGTGTGTGCCTTACTTCCCTCACTGTAAGTCACATTTGGGGGATTTGGGGATGTTGTTTAGTTTTTTTTTTCTCTTTTCTCATCACCTTGTGAAGGCTTTTTAGCCACTTGACCACAGTGATAATTGACAATGGAGGCCACCATTTATAGTGGCCAGATAATGATGAATTATGCAAGTAATGAGAGGCCATTAGGATTTTGGTAAAAGGGAGCACACTATAGTATAGATGTAAAAAAAGTAAAAAGAACAAATACATTGTATAATTTAAAAGTTTATAATTAAATGTGAATTGGTTTTGGTTTTGGTTGAGTTTTTTTTTGTAGTAGTAGTAGAACAAAAATCCCTGTTATAGCTCCTTCAAAAGTCCATAAAGCATTTTCCTAAATGGAATAGTCAGTATTTATTTAAGCACACTCTCAAGACTTAATCTCAGTATAAAGCAGTTTAGAACTTTCAAAGTGCTTTATACCAATGGAAGATAGGGATTGTTTTTCTCCAGATATTCCTGATCTTAAATTATCTAAAATACTTCAGTCTATATGTAATTAAGCAGATGAATAAATCTCATTGAAGTCAAAAAGCTGTTGATGTGATTTAAGATGATACAAAATTAAATTCTATTTGGAGTTTAGATCCAAAAGCTTAACTCCATCCCCATTCAACAGAACATTTAAGCAAGTTTAGACACTCACTTAAATCAATAGGATTAGATGTTTGCTTGAAGTTGCCCATGAATTTAAATGCCATGCTAAGTAGGAAAGCACTTATGTAATGGATTAGCTCCGGTTGAAATTTTGTAATTATTATCTAGAAATGTTTTTAAGGACCTGAAATATATTCATTTTCCCATTAATTTTTAAATCATCTTCTAGACAAGAGAAAATGTTTTCACTTTTAACAAATGTTTTAACTTTTCATCCCATTACCTTATCCCTCTCCACCTTATTTCCACTGCAGAAATGAAAAAGTGGCAAAAAAGGGAGATCTTTTTTCATACAGAGGGGTAAGAGAACATCAAGTTTTAATTTTTTCATTTAAAAAAGTACTAGAAATTTTCAAATTAAGCAAAAAGCAATTCATTGATGTCATTAATACATTTCTAACAGGGCCAGTTGAACACAACACTTGTAGAAGGTTTTCACTGAAGTGTAGAAAGAGCTCTGAGGTCACTTTTTCCTGACATGAATGTCTGTAACTTCATACCAATTTACCAATTTTTTTCACAGGCTCAAGATGAACAGGTACTCACAGTCTAAAAGCAAGAGAAGAAACAAGCCAGCATTTGTATTAAGAAACATTTTTATTAACAAAACAGTAAATTCCACTTGCTTAGCATTTCCAATAATGAATAAATTGGCCTTGCAACAAATAAAAAAATTGTAAATATCTATCACAGAAAGCACTATAAGGTTAGGGGCATTGGGCCTCTCTGATGTCTTAGGGTTGAAAGTTTCACACGTTATTTAGTGTTTTGTTAAAAAAGGCAACACAATACAGTCATAGAAATGAAGCCATCTCAGTCAAACAAATTAGGTTATTATAGAGAAAGGATCCAATTTTATGTTAGGTAGTTGGTTTATGTCTGTTTGTTGCTGCTGCTTTTAAACAAAAAGGAATTTTAAATCCACTTGCTGGCATTTCTGATACATCCATAATTGTTTGTTTTTGTTTATCTTTTTCTTTTTTGTTTAATTATGAAATTAAAGAGGAAAAAAGGAGAACCTTCAGAAACAGTGTTAAAATTGTGTTTTCTTATTTTAATAGTAGCAGATTTTTTAATTTTTTTTTTTTGATGTATGGATTTAGTTAAAGATTGATCTTTAACTGCCTGGAAGTTATCCTGACAACACTATTTCATTAATGCAATCAACACCAAGCAGAAAAGACCGTTTCATCTCACCCAAATCATATTCTGTCATGTCCAGTCTCCTGTCAACAGATTACTCTTGTTCTTCTAGGTATCTTCAAGCACTGAAATCTGAATACCACCTGGCTTTCAACTTCTTTCCCCCCTCCAGCTGAAGTCTCTTGCTCCCAGCAATAACCTCCAGTCACCCTTGCCCCTGCCATTCCCTGAGTACAGCTGTCTTGTAAAGGTGGGAGAAATTATGAGTGCCACAACAATCTAATAAATGAACATCAGGTGGATTTTGTGGCTTTTTTGTGGTTTTTTTTGTGTTTTGTTTTGTTTTGTTTCATTTTTGCGTAAATGCTAATGAAAATAAAAAGTCTTTTCACAAATGCAACATGGCACACCTTGATGTGGTTGGCAAACTTCAAGAGAGGTGTTTTCATGTCAGCTACATGTATTTTTAAAGTGCTCTGACTCCCAGATAGATAGCTGTACCAGTTCCCAACTTTTTTTCATCAGCTACAGTGAGTAACACACAACAAAATGTTTTGTGTCTGCTGTTTAAAGCTAATTTTAAATTTCTCTTTCCTGTCTGTAAAGTGTGAATATCTATATCCCTCCCAGGAGGCCTTCTGATGATTTGGTTGATTTCTATTGAACTAACCTCTTTCTATCTAATGTATTCCCTTTGAACTTCTGTGTAAATAAAATGTTATGTTATGATTTATTGCTGTGAAACTAATGAAATATTACTAGAAAAAAATTCCAAACTTAACGTGTAAATTACAGCGTTACATTTCATGTGTTTAACTAAAATGCATTAATGTTTTATATATGCAAGATAAGCTGTGTCACTTTAAAACATAATGAACTTATATCTGTCTGGTTATGATGTCTTGCAATACTACACAATCAACTTAGCTAAAAAATACTTTTTCATATGTCAAAATGCCCACCATTGAAAAATACTATCGTGCACCTCAAGAGTATTTCCTTTTTGGAGAAAGGGATAAATTCTGCAATACAATCAGCCTGGATAATTACAATGGGTATTTTTAGATCTTTCACCACCCAGTGCTGTAGTAGCTGTTCTTCATATGAATGCCAGATAAACACTATAAGATACTTCCTAAGATTCTCAAGACACTCATCATTCTTGTAATTTCTAAGAACGAGGTTTCTCTAAGGCAAACCATGCTCTCCAATAGTGAAGCTTTGACTGGAAGCCAAAGGCCAGTTTAAGAAACTAGATATTTAGCTAATTAATGAATGTATATTTCTAGGAAAATTGGCCATTCTGATCAACTTCATTGATGCATATCAGGAGCAAGAGATGGGGATAGGAGGGAGAAGACAAATTACAGCAGAGATATATTTTTGCTTTCTAGTCCACTTCTTTCATACAAACTACTGAAACTTAATTGCAACATAATAGAGCTGTACAGGTAAGAAAAAAATTAGCTGACTCTTATATACATTCATACACATCCCCCTTTGTATAACCACTACACTGTAAATTAAAAATTAAAAAAAAAAGGGGAAAAAGTCTGGGACAATTTATAATGGCTGCAAAAAAACTGAAGAATGTCTGTTGCTCCAGATGTCATAAAACTTTCTATACCTAGCAACACTTATAACATTGAGTTTACCAAAAATGGCTGAAGAGCAGATATAGTTTGCATTTTCTATACAACAGGCTATAAAACATCACTTATCACAGTCCAGAAAGCACATATAGATGTGTTTTTATATAAACATATGTAATAACATATTAAGCGTGCATGAAAATTTCCCAATGATTGCATCTATGCCCTCTTGTTTTTCTTTTTTTTTCTTTTTTTTTTTTTTTTTTTTTTTTTGAATTTTTCTTTTTTTTCCACTTTTT
>VXBI01014245.1:768661-818958 GCA_013397375.1 Toxostoma redivivum
TTTTTTTTTTTTTTTTTTTTGTGGAAATGTGCCTTATATTCCAGATTTTTGTTTTTGTTTTTGAAAATAAGGCCTCCGTACTATTTTCCTCACAACCAGAAAGGGGCTTTTTGATAGTATTTCTACATAAGTCTTCAGAAAAGCCAGCACTTTGTTTCAAAATGCAAGTTTCCAATCACTGCTTCACTGCACCAGATGGCAAACTCTTTATGTTTGCTTGTTGAGTCACCATATATATAATGACAGTCTTCTCTGACAATAAGACTAACTTACTTCTCAAGAAAGCGCTAGCACTTTGGCTAAATCCAGAATCATAGGTAGCTTCTTTTTTCTTTTTTTTTTTCCTGTTTTGTTTTTTTTTTTTAATTTGATTTTTTTTCATATTGTGCCTCGATGTTGTAGTAATACTCCTTGCTTTATGAATGCGTGGTGTCATCATTGTCTTTCAGAAACGTTCCAGCAACATAAAGACAGGCAGAGTAAATGAAAACACTGTGGATGTTAGGGAATTTATCAGCTCCTGTTTCTGAAAAACAAGAGCATGAAATGCTTGTTTTTAAAAACAGTCTTTCCTTTCTGATTGCATTCCCTGTCTTTTCTGTTTGTTTGTTTGTTTTTGAATGTGCTTCATAAAAAGTAAAGTAAATAAGTTTGTATTATGTCTCAGATAAAATGAAGACTATTTCTATACAAGCGTTCTTTTAGATGTTGAGATCAGACATAGTACTCCTTATCCTTATTTTTCTTGTTTTTGTTGGAACTTTTAGCGCTGTTGGGCTGTTTCTCCTTGATCACAGCCCCATTGGATTGTGCTGAGTTACTGATGTAGTTTCGACTCTCATCCACGTGGTAGGATCCTTCGTCTCGATTCCTGTACTTGTACATGGCATACAGGAGGATGAGGATGCACAGCGCCGCTGCCGCCACGATCCCAACCACCATGCCCGTCGTGCTGCTGGATTCACGGATCACCTCAGACGAGCCGGGGTACTCCCTTCCTCCTCCTGCCCTGGTGGGGTTTGCTGTGGGCACAGAATGAAAGAAAGGAGAGGTTATTGTTGGGATTGCACATCGAGGAGTCAGTCATGTCTGCTGCTACGGTCATGTATCCTAGCTGTACCCAGGGGGCCAGCACAGCCTAGCCATGTAGCCCCCCTCTACCAGTCCAAAATCAGTTAGGGTTGAAGCCCATCCCTTTTTCAGGCTTTTAAACAAGGAAAAGGACAGCAAGGAATGTCTCGTTCTAGCCTTCAAAGGTATAATTTGTCCGAGTATGTTATTAAGCAAATAATGCCTAAATAATCTGAAACAACAAGTGTGCCACAATTTAAATGCAGGGACATGAACATCTCAGAGGAAAGGATTTCCCTCTCCCTCTCTCCTTCTCTTTTTGTAAGGAAGGTGTCACCATTCTATTTATTGACAAGGCAGTGACGCTAAGACAGAATGGAGGGGGTAGAAAAAAGAAAATGGCCGATAGCAGCCAATAAATTCACTACAAATAATGTATCCTCAGCTCTCCTGCACTCTTCCCTCACCAAGATTCTCAGTTTCTTCTTTCCTTCTAATATTTTTTTCTTTTTTAAAAATTAATTATATTTATTCTTAGCACTTTTAGAGGGCTATCCAACCTTACCTCCTATTTTCTAATTCAGAGTCCTCCTTGAATATGGCTACACTTCAGAGCACTTTTTCACTCAATTTCTCCCATTCCCTCTTTTCATCATTGATGCCATTATCAGATGTTCCTTCAAGGATTGCTTTATGTCCCAAGAAAACCTCTCAAATTGCACAGAACAAGGACTCAGCCACCTAAGAATCCATCTCTGAGGCCACACTCTGGTCCTTTCAGCTGTGATATGAATAGAACTGACCTATGTCTTCACACTGGAAAATATTCTTCATAGGAAGTATTGTGTTGTCTGGCATATTTTGTCCTCTTGCCATGAGGAATGAAACCCTAATTCCGGGAGGAAGTTCTAGTTTAAATGCTCACAGCACACACAGTGCTTTTACATTTTCCATGATCTCCTTTCTTTGTTGAATTTTGCAGCAGGAAGAGAGGCAGATCTTTATATAGAATCATTTAAAGTAGTGATAGCAGAGATAGATCTTCTCTAACCTAACAAGTGTCATGAACAAAAATGAAAAGATCTGGGTTTATGCAGTATTCCTCTGATTACACCAGCATTTCCAAACTCCTGGGAGGCTGTGTATCCTCAGCACTGCCAGCCTTGGCTGAGCTCAGGAGAGCCAGGCTGGCTTAGAGAAACTGCATTTTAAATCATTATACATGGCTAAAAATTCAATCAGTAAAGTATAGATGCTAACTAAAAGTACTAAATGCTAGTTTTACAATATATTCATGTTAACTTTATCAGAGTGTCCCTACAGGTAGCACTGTACTGAAGTGTGTTAGAAAAGTGTCTTGCTCAAAGTGCACAAAAGGACACTACTCTCCATAGTCACTTTTTTAAGCACTGTAAAGGCATAATAGGAAGGATGTTACGTTAAAGGTAATGCCATCCAAACGGTCAGCACTGGTCAAAAAATTGGAGCAAGTTTGGACAACCACAATTGGAAGCAGGCACCAGCTGTAGACATCTACAATTGGCCTAAGAATAATTAAACATAATAAAAAAGCCACAGCTCCCCAAAAAAATAAGTTCCTCCTCCACCGTGGTATTACTCATCATTTATTTATTGGTGATTTGTGTTCTTACTGCTGGAACACCTCTTCCTGGCAGTTATTTCAAACAGGTTTAAAGAAGCTGACATTTTGTTTGGCTGAAAAACAGAGGCAAAACAGTGAGATACAAAAAATCCCATATCAAATAGTATTTTAACTTTTTGTATCCTTGTGGAAGTTCTTGCTTGTTATGAGTTGGTGCACTTGGTACCTTCTATAGCTACACAAGAGATCTTGAAGTTTTTAAGATGTTTTTGTTATTTCAGGGCAGATGCCACCCTACTAAGAAAGGTGCCCTGTTCCAAAGTAGTCAGCGACTGGTTTAGATCCTGTTTGTTCATTGTAGCTATTGTAGAAAATGGATATTCTTTTACATTTAGGGTGTCATTTACTATTTTACAAGAGACAATGCATTGTGTGCAGAACAAAGACTGAGTATTTCCATAGTGAATGAAAATGAGACAGAGCCGTATCTTACTGTATGTGATTTCAGGAAATTAATTTCTGTCTGAGAAATAATAGAAGCCACTGAATACACTGTCAATACCTGATGGATTAACAGCTGCTCTTTCTCTTTAAGATACATACATTTGGGCCAAATGCTGTCAACTAGCTTTACAATTAATGTCTACTAAATGACACTTAACAGCTTGCTCAGAGGAAAACACTCTAATATTGCAACCTTAAAGAAACATTTTATGTATATTTTCCAATGTTACCTAAATTCATGTCTCTCACCTAATGGCTTCCTTTTATTTTAAGAATATTTTCACAATTATCTCATTTAACCCATCTCTCTGAGAAATATTAAATCACTACATTTATGCTATTTAAACATTTCAAAGCATCTGTTGTTGCATTTGTTTGGATTTCTGGAAAAGGAGCAGTTCAGCAAAGAAAAGGACTTGCTATTTTTGTTCAATTTACATTAAAATATGCTTTTAACCTAGAAGGACTTCCAGACAAATGAAGGAGGTGGAAATAGAAAAGTTCTACAAAGTATAGAGGTTTGTCTGTGAGCACCTTAGATATGAACAGCTAATGGGGCACATACCAAAGCAGTACTCCTTGAGACAAGGAGGAAAGGGCCACTGGAAAAAAGCCAGCTTTATTTTCTTCTGAAATCTTTATAAATAAATCAATCCACATCCAATACATTGCTGAAACAACTGCCTTCTATTTAAGCAGTACCTTTGTTTGACTAAGACTAAGATTCAATTCCAAGGGGAATTTACCTTGACCTTTTTCCCTTGAATGACAGGAACTACTGCAAGGGATGGAAGATGATCTCGGTAGAGAGCAAATGAAGATTATAAATTTACAGCAATTGTGCTCTTTGCTTCCCAACTCTTTGGGAAACACTGGATGCGCTTTTCTTCCCAGCCCCCTTGTAGCTGGACCAGGCAGAGCCATTGGCTCCTGGCACAGCAGCAGAGGTGTGTCTGCAGGTAACCTTGTCTGCTGCTCAGCTGCAGTCACTCATAGTGTTTGCAGCATGAAAAAGATACCAATTTCATCCTAGGCATCTTACTGCAAGCGAGAACTGAAATACCTTATTGGAGTGTGTTAAGATTAAATGACATAAATATTACTCTGATTTTTAAGAGTAAACACTTGTGTCAAAAATATACCCAAAAACCAAACCCTGAAAATATCTATTTATTAAAACAATAAATTGAGGTTGGTTTGATTAGGAACAAGACAAAATCATAAGGGCACTAAATATGCTAAAACCTTGCCATAACAATGAGAGGAAATTATTGTCATCTTGTGGTGCAAGGATTCCTTCTTTAAACAACTTCTCTGATGCACAGCTCTTCCTCTCAACAGCACATAACCAGCATTTTTGTACTGCCTCAAAGAGCAGCTTAGAAGAAACTGAGTTTTAAAAGCCTCTTCTACCACTTATGAAAAACTTTACATGAAATAATAGCAATTGAGCATAGTTTTACATTGTGTAATAATGGATTAGAAAGTTATTATTCTTAACTGTATTTCTAAGTCGTTTAAAATTTAGAGGGAAAAAAATCTAACTATTTTCAGTGCCCAGTTTTCATTAATACTGTGAAAAGAAAATTGGAATTGCAGGTTCCCATGGTGTTTGTGAATTGAAATTAGCAGACTGAAAAACAAAACAAAACAAAAAAATGACAAAAGGAACCCAAACCTGTTTTCTTTACATTTATGCCTTCCCACAAACTGTGAATAGGAAATTACTCACAAGACAGAAATGTTTAACTACTGCATTTGCAATGAGGCATGAAGGCAATTATTTATGGGACACATATTAATTTTCACTCTGTGTGCTATCATTGTAGACCTGTTTGTGGTCGATTTTCTGCACCATTGTTGGATTCTGGTGAACTGGTTTCTAAGCTAACTGCAATTGCAGCACCTCTTTTACAACGAATACCTCTTAAAAACAAACCCCAGCATTTTCTCTGCAGAACTGGGGTAAATGCAGCCAAGCTTCAAAAACAGTATGAAGGTCTACTGTAGACTTGTGTTTAAAGGAAAAATTTTAAGGTATCTGTTCTACTCTTTGGTGTGCAAACCCAGGATATAATGCATTAAGATACCTCTAAAGTGACATCAACTAACTTAGCTTGTTATAAAAATAGCCTAGCAGTGGAACAGGATTCACATCTAAAAAGGTTGCTTTGCTAAGAAGCTAAACATTCTCTCTGCACTGAACAGTGCTTATTTCCAAGTGTAATGATTTATCATATATCGACTTCAAATCATTTACAACTCCTTAGGACTGCAGGTTTTGCAAGTAACTTCTTTTTCCCCTGAGGCTGAGAGGTGGAAGGTTGTTTTCTCAACCTTTTAAAATGTCATAGTAAATCTAAAGGGAGATAGGTTAGTTGGCTGTACAGTGCCAATTGATGGAGCATAGCGAATCAATGGGGTTTAGGAGTTACTGTGTTTTGCAGAGCTGAGGGGAATATTTCAGTTTTATAAGAAGCTTTTGTGAAAATATTTTCCACAAAACAAAATTTAATTTTAGCCAAAATGGAGAATGTAAACCAACATATCACTTAATGTTTTCAGCATCCTTCATCCTTGTGGTCTTACCCTTTCTATTAGTATATTTTAACATTTTAGTTGCATTGCTTTTCTTTTAGTATTCCTTCCCTCCAAACAAGGATTCTTTCTCCCTTTTACCAGTTCAGGTGTCCTATCTCTCACCACTTCTGTATTTGTCATTCAGCTTTCTAACTCTCCTTTATATTCTATGTGAAGTAATTTTCTTGGTTTAGTGCATGTCCTGAGAAATCTTTGGTAATTTGGTATTTTGTTTCAGAAGTTTTGACTGACTAGCAGACTACGTAGTTAGCAGTCTTAGTAGTTAGCAGACTTAGTAGTTCTATTTTAAATTGAAGTATTCCTAAGTGTGTGTGAGATGGGGGGTGGGGGGGAAGCTTTTGCAAATAAGATAACATAAGGAAGACAAAACATAAATATTACACTACTAACAGCATATTTTCAAGCTAGAGCTAAGCTGCTGCAATTGTGGGCCACCAGTTCAGACAGCTAAACTGGGATCATTTGCTCAGTGAGTTGCCTGCTGCTCTTGCTCCCTGAAGACTCAGTGTTAAAGCAAGAAAAGAGCAGGAGCACTGGAAACATAAATTTTTGGTGGCAGCTAACTGTAAGATTGGCTGCACTGAACCAAAACTGTGACATTTGGGCTCCACTGTCTTCAAGAAAAGTTTTGCTATGAGCTTTGCCAGATCAAGGTTTCATTGCTTGCTATTTTTAGCACTGTCATCTCATTAAAAAAAAAAAAAAATTCAAACCTCCTTGTCAAGGAACCAGTTTCCAGCAGAGTACCAAAATGTAGTTGTAAAGTGCAAGGAATCTGCTGGCTTGGCCTGCAGAGCGTGGAATGATTCTTGCTCATGAAATGAGCTGGAGGTGCAGACACCCACATTCATGTCACAACTGTGGGTGATTCCCTGATTTTCCTCCTTCACTAAGCAGCTACTACATGAAGAGATAAATGTCTATGCCACAAACATTATATATATATGGCTTAAATGTTGAAGCCAAAAGCACACCACATTCAATTTGTTCCAAATACTGTCATCAAGTCAGACCATTACTGACAAAGATGATAATATGCCTGGGAGAAGGGGCCAGGCTTCCAAGACATCCAGAATATACTTGCACACACATTGGGAGTGCAGCTGCTATAAATACTGAACTACTCCCGCTACCCAGAGGCTCAGATTCAACAGCTAAACTTGTTCTGCCTGAATCTTAATACTGCCTAAACCATACATGCTTCTCTGGGAGTGGGAAGAGAAAGACAAATGGAATTCAGGATGGATATAAGCTACATTTGATACAATTAATGTTCTTTTTCTCCTGATAGAATTATTAAAATTAATAAGACTGCCTTGTTTTTCTTTGCTTCTCTCAGTAGTCTATAAACAATTCTGGTGTCTCTGATGTTAGCACAAGGGAAAAAAGTTTGAGATATCTAGAAAGCTTTGTTTCATTTCAGAATTCTTGTGTTCTCACTTCTTTCGTCTTTCATTTGTCCTTTTTCTGAAACTTCTTAAAGGGTACATTCACAACATATGATGTATTCTAGATCTGAAGCTTCTGTTTAAGCCAGTTCACATTTAAATCATCGAAGTCCTAGATCTATACCACAGCCGTTAATCTCAGCCCTTAAATATAGCTGATTTTGAAAGCTATATAGACTAGCATGTCAATACAGCAGAACAAGGTTTCATTCAGTTCTTTATATAGTCAGAAGAAGATAGCCTAAGGTTAAACTATTTCAGGTACATTCAGCCTCATTATAGGTTACTTTTGTATTGAATTTTTTGTGCTTCCATTTATAAGCAGCATCCTTGGAGAATACCTAGTTCTCAAATTTGTTAGCATTTGCCTGCCACTGTCAGGCTGTCAAATTACACCGCTCACACACTACAATACCCCAGTGCTTCTGCACAGGTTTAAATTAGCTGTGAGCAAGGGGTTGAAAATTAGTAGCAGCATCCTTAGTACTAGGTGGGCAAGAGCTAATGGGTGTTCACACTGTAATGACTGCTACTAAACACCAGCAAGAAGTTTACAATTTGTTCTTGTTTCCCTTGTCTGGCAGAGGGGTCAGCAAACCAGTTCACTGCCAGCAGTCTGGTATGATGGTTACTGGTTTGAGAACCTGCTGCAGGCAGGCACCAACTACTCTAGAGCACCATATTAATTGATTTTATCAGGCATTGGAAATTTCCTATAGATTTTGAAAGACCTGGTTTAACATCTCATTGCTCAAGTTTGGTCAGACAAAGCCTTGGCATAGAAACTGAGCAATACAATGCTAATTCAGGCCAGTATTTTGGCTATAAACTTTCTCCCACCTTTGCAAAATATTGTCTTTCTTCTTCTACCTTTTTCATGATAACAAGGATGAAAAATAGTCCTGTAGAAAAGTGAGTTTCCTTCACAAAAAGAAGAAATTCAATGCATATGCATTACAAAGCTACAAGAAACAGTTTCAATATAGTGTCCACAGTACACAAGAAAATATATGCACTAGATGTAACAAATCAAATCAGAATGAAGTGCAACTCAAGGAAAAACAATGAGGTTGCATCAATCAAGGCACCAGCAACACATAGTCTAATTTCAAACAAACTAGAACTCATTTATTTATTCAACAGTCTATGTGTATTCTTGATCCTAAGTTTAAACTTGATTTAAAGGATGAATTTTTAGGATTATACACTTTAATTCAGGATTTTTAAGCAGATTGACATGAAAATTAAGGGAACTTGTTCTAGATTCAATCATCTCTCTACCTCATCCTTGTGTAAGTAAATCCTCTGCCTTTCCAAAATTCCTTATTGAATTAGAAAAAATGAGTCTCAGTCAAGTCAGAAAATTACTTGCCTATTTCTGAAAATCTCAGTTTTGCAATTACGGTCATACTTATTTTTTGCATTTTTCACCTAGACTGTGACGTTCACCTGTGGAAAATGTTTTTTAGAGTCCACATAATCTATATTTGTCCTTATTTCATTGTTTTCAGTAAATATAATGTGTTTTACAGACTGTTTTTCAGTTCAGTGAATCTTTGATACCAGATTAAAAAGATCTACATCTTTTTTGGAAATGGTGGAAACTTCTTATAGTGGAGGCTGTCAAAGTACATACATCTTTATTTCTGTGGCTAACAACAAAGAATAACAAAGATTTAGAACTGCCTAGAACCTATTTTCATTTACTAATAATACATACATAGCCACTGGAACTTAATGTGTTTTATTACTGAAAACCTTGAATACCAGGCTTGAAAACCATGTCTGCTTTATTGATGAGAGCATTGACATAGATCTAATTTCATTTTTTAAATTTCTGATAAAGACACTGCATTCACAGATAATTAATTTTTAAGGCCCATGCAATACCTTATCTGTAAGATAGGTTCTTTTTTTTGTGAATATCAAAAAGAATAGGTCAAGCAACTGCTCATATGCATGCAGCAGTTTTTCCTGTAAATTTTTCTAGGAAAAATCAGGAAGGTAAGCCCTCAATTAACTTGAATAAAAGGACATGATATTCATGGACATTTCACTGAAATGTCTAGAGAATTTATTAGCACTGAAAAATCTAAAGAATTCCTCTGAAGTTAGTGGATCTGTGAATGAGTGATGTGGAGGGCTTGGTTTGCTTCTCTGCATACACATCTCAGTTCTGGTATCGCAGCAGCATCTTGTGCTTCAGCTTTTCCTGTAAATACCTTCAGAACTGACTCACTAGCTGTCTTTTACATCTTTAAAAGAAAGAAAAATAACAGAACCCTCTTTCTTTGGATGCTCCTTCAGGCGCATTGAGTAATGTGCCCATTTTTCTTGAATTATTGTTCATAAAGAGTATATTTCTTGAAACTACTCGAAACGTTGCCACTTGGTTTTGTCTGCTCTGTGGAGATGCCTAACTCCAAACCACTGAACATGTAACAGCAGGACTAACAACTGTCACTTAGTAAATTTCTCTGCAGAAGAGTTGCTTTTCTGTGTTGTCTGTATATGTCTGAAGCATGAAATAAAGATTTAGGTGCTTCCACACAAATAATAACCCCAGCATTTGCACTGCGAATGTTTGCTAGCTGGCATTAAACCTCAGCAGCCATTCTTATACAATTCTTCTATGTTTTAGAGAAGTGAGAAGACCCAGCTTTATTAAGGATATGTGTGGAATATGAATGCACCCTCAAAGTTCACACCCAAGGAAAACTGTTCATCATTTACGCACTAGCAGAGAAGCTCTTATGTGAGTTAACAGAGAGCCTTGTGTGATTCATAGCAGTCTGATGTCAATATTTCTTACCAGCCACAGCTGAGTTACTGGTATTGTACTGCTAGAAAACCACTGTGCACTGGAAAAAAGCCAGGTCCCCAGTATCCATCTACATTCCTCCATCTGACACTGGGAATGTATAAGAATCCTGAGGACTGGCTAGAAATCTCCAGTTCTACTCAGTATTCCCGAGTTTCAATGGCATGGCTGACAGAGTAGAGCTTGGCATTGGCACTCCAGATTAATCATGATTTTTTACCTCACTTTAGATAATTTGGGAAAAAAATTATTTGATCAAATTCAAATTAGAAATGTCATATTTGTAATTCACTGTGACAGGCACTAGGACCTCAGCCTGTTGACAAAGAAGTAGTTCAGTAAACAATAAAATAATTTGGAAAAATGCAGCATTTACTTTCTGTTCCTCTGGAGAAGGCTTTAGGAATTATTAAAAAAAAAAAAAAGCTGAACAAGTATTTTATCTTCAGTTGAAGGAAGATTAAGCTGCACCTTAATCCCCTCAGTTTTTTTATGCTTAGCCATAGTAAGTGTTAACACTTGGAAAGTTTGTAAATAAAGCATAGTTTTCACCCTGTAGTAACTTATATAGAGATGTCTATGTGTATTGAAGCTAAACACTTTAAAAGTGATTCAAGACAACCCTGTGATCTTTCTGGTACTGGAAATGCATATAGAACTACAGGATAATTGGACTGAGGCACAAATATTCCCTTTATGTCTCAAGCCATAATGAACACAGTAGCCCTATGAACTAACTGTAATTTTATTTTTCTTTGTTTCAGCTTCTTGCACAATGAATTCCATGAAGAGTATTAAATAGGGCACTTGCAGTGATGTATAAATTATAGGAGTCACTTCACCTCCTACTGCAATGTTATCTTGCTGCCAGATGCACCAGAAATACAGTGCAGTAATTTGTGACAGGGAAAAAAAACCAGAACTTCTAGTAATGAGCATAAAACACGCATAATCCATATTTCACAGCTCTGCCTGTTAGAAAAACAGGTATCAATGCTGGGACCAAACCTAAACTATCACAAGGTGGGTGAGAATATATGGTTCTGAGCATCTCATCTATCCCACATGTAGAGGCACAGAGAAGAGGACGTGCATTGTAGGAAGCAATTTGCATGCAAAGCCCCTACACTGTTCTGCTCACAGGACAAAGCCTTCCCCAAAGCAGTGACTGCTCTCTAAGAGTCATCTTCAGCAGTGGCTTGTTCACTCTCTAGGCTCAACTAGTGCTTTGGAGATTTCTGGTTGTCACCAGTTGTTTTCTGCAATGCAATTAGCCTGGACAATATATAGGAAAAATTAAAAACACGCTCAAAGATCAGTACAGAAGTATCTATCCTATTAACCATTCTTACTTAATAATATAGGAAAATAAATTATTCCATTCATCTTTCTGAATTAAGAACTAGGGCTAAGAAAGCTTACCAGTGCTGTCAGCTGTTATACATGACTAAACTCTGTCCTGATTATTCTTATTATTTTTACCCACAGAATGGTGAAGGACAAGATCTCCCACCAATCATACACTGCCCTGGGAAGTGGAAGCCAAAATTGCCAGGAAAATCAAGAGATGATTAAGTATTTTCTTTGGTTGCAACATGTGGAGTTCCACTGGTTGAAAGACACTTGTTTGAACCTGAAGAAAAGCCACTCTTTCACTTGGAAGGTTACCTTCTACTAAAATTTCAAGACCAGTAAATATTTTGGCTTTAAAACCACCAAAACCTCTACTTATCCCATTTCTTCTGGGGCTGTCAGGAGAAGTTTTCAGCCTAATTGTGAGCTTAAACCTCTGTCGAGTCACAAATTCGGGAAAGATTTGCGCAAAATGCAAAATTCATTTGCAGAGAAGGAACTGTTTGTGTGTTTGTCTAAAACTGAGACTTTTTTCCTGGTTGAGAGTTCCCTGCCATTAAACACAGTGATTTCACTTCATTTGACCCAGCTCAGACCTCTCTGCCTTTTGGAACATTTCAATAGCTAGAAAAGTGGTTAGATAATAGCTAACAAATAAAATACCAGCCCAGAGTAACTGGAACAAATAAGCCGTGTAGCACAAATGCTCACTGAAACTCAGTAGAAATCAGAGCACTCCACAGAGCTCAGCAACGGCAGGAACGGCAGTCCTGATGTGCAGAATGGCAATTTGTCCAGCTGCAGTTTTATAGCTCCTTATGTAAAATCAGTAAATTGTCCGAGTTTCTTTTTTCTGGATAGGTTACCACTAAAATTTTTTGTAACTTGTCCGCAAAATGAAACAGTTTTATTATTTCCTTCATGACATTAAATTGAGGACATATAAACTATTTTTTTATCATTATTATTATCATCATCCTCAATCTTCATGTTGTTATTGGTATTTAGGGGAAGATGGAGAGACTGTGAAAGCAATACTTGCTGCCTTACTACACAAAACATAATAAAAAAAAATATGTTGACTAAGTTTTGCATGCTAATAAATTTGTTATGACTTCATCCAATTATGGCACATTTAGCAGTCTGTATGCCACAATGAAATCTGCAATTATAATTTTTGCAACTTTATGTTCCAGACAAGATGATGGGATTGCTGCTCAGCAGCTCCTAATCGGGTTTACATTTTTATGTCCTATATGAAATTTGTGGCAAATTGCATCTTTCCATTTATTATTTAGCAGACAGGTGCACAGAAAGCAAAGCTGGTGGTGGCAGAGTGGGACTTGTTAGCCACTACAAACTGCAACATATTTGCACTAGGAAAAAAAGCCCTATTTTATGCATAAATCTCACTAATTAGTAAAATCTGGATAAGCAGTGTTTTCTAAGAGATATAGGCGTACCATATTCAAACTATTGCTGAATAGGCTCTCACTGGGAGCTGAGCACTTTGGTTAGAAATGGGCATATTATGGGCAATCATCATGGAAATATCGAGTTATGGCTCTGTTAATCACGGAAATATTGAGTTAATATTAATGGCTCTGTTAATAAAACTGCAGGGGCTTTGGCCATCTCTTGATTGAATGTGTTGACCACAGAGCTCTGAGCGCATCATCTCTTACCATGACCTGGATTCCTTTGCTGAATGATCCCAGACTACAACCTCTGAAGCAAAAACATAAAAGTAAAACTGTCCTAACCATCATGTATTCAGCCTCCTAGAATTGTTAGGATATATAAGTTTCACCACCATTACTGAGGATGTTGAGGAGTAGCTGTGGAGAAGCCAATCTGGTTTGCCAACAATATTGTGCTCTCCTTAAATTCCAGCATACTGTTAGGGGTAGCTCAAATCTACATGGAGACTGCAGTATTACAGAGATTGAGCAATGCCTACCTGACTGTTCATGGAGAAAGGTTATTCATAGCACTAAGTGATTAAGACTACAACACCTTACAGAAAGACTGATATGCCAGAAGTTACAACTTCAGTAACCCGTTTGGTTCAGGTAGTTTCAAGTATGATAAAAGGACAAGGCCAATGCAGGCAAATTAACAGCTTTTAAAAGTTGAGAGTGGGAGGACGAGTGACATTTTGATGAGAAGAATGACAGATAAAATGATCCAGACAATTTGGATTATGCAGAACATAATTCCTGTGCCAATTCACAGTTTAAAAAAAATAATAAAGGCAGTAGCACTGTAGCAGTTGGGATCTGACAAATGAAACAGTAAAACCATTCTCAAGTAAACAAAAATGAGAAATGTAGCTGTGTGATGAATACTAAGCTAAAATAGGAAAGCTGAACACCAGCATGTAAAGCTAATGGCAATTTTTTGCTGAAAGACTAACATCCACATCGCTCTCCTGAAACATAGTTTGGACAGAAACAATAAGCTGTCAGAAAATTTCATTTCACCTCTCTCATTCTTGCACCCACCAGCTAAATGACTCCGCATGGCTCAGGACTACCAAACATTGCAGCCCCAGAGCTCAAACTACCTCAGAGAAGAATGATTCTGAAATTTCATTGGCTTTCAGTGAGCTGTAAGCCTGAGAAAATATGAATACAGCTTTAATATCAAGCCTGCATTCTCAGATGATTTGGAAAATTATGCAGTGCTACGTAACCAATCTATTCCTTTAAAATTACCTTATAAAATAAAATAACACTCCCCTAAATGCCACCTTACTGAGCCTCACTGCCTGAGTTAAGTAAAGCAAGGAAACTGGCATAAATGAGCTCAGAGCCATGTGAGCTATTGCACTAACTCATACTGGACAGGACACTAAACTTGGTAAAGTCAAGAATTTGTAAATGATAATGAAGGAGCAGGAAAAAAAAAATCCTGAATATCTTGATCATAAGGTCTGAGACTTCTATGAGTGAAATATCTCCCTGAGAGGTACAAAACTGTGAGTGTACCCATTGCTACTCAGTTGTAAGAACATTCATTCAATTTCATGGAATTTTGAAAATTACTCTGAAATCCTTTAATTGGAAAGCAAAAGAAAATAATCCCGAAGTATCATCATCAAATCCGTCAATTGCTTCCTGGAAGAGTTCAAGTGCCATGCTGCAGGTCTGTCAGACATTGAGACAAGTCATAAATGTCTCTGTCTTTCCTTCAGTTTAAGTAAATAATTCTTGCATGCGGATATCAAGCTCTGTGACTTAAAATAGGAACCATGCATTTGCATATGAAGAAAAATTCCATTTGTCTTAGGGCTATGTAGACATTTCTCCTGCCCCAGATTTTGGTATCATACTAAGATGGCTCTTAGTTATTATTTGCTATTAATATATAAATCTCAAATTCAATTCAACTCAAGCTAAATATGTTACTGCTCAACAAACAGATCCTAATTTTTTTACTATTAAGTGAAGTAGCAAGTACCAAAGATTACCAAATTACTTCAGACAATAAGCAGTGGGCATGCTACCAAACAGCACAGAATTCAAGGGAATTCTGGGGAAAATTCTAAGGAAAATTGAGATATAGCTATATGGTATCATGAGCTGTTCACTCAGGAAATATAAAACCTAAACCAAACCAGCAAGGAAGCAGGAATAATTAATTGGACTGTCTAGGATTATTTTAAAGGATATAGAGTAACACAATTTTTCAGACTGATAGGAAGTTTTTCAGCCCTTTCACTTCAATGATAAATGTTGGGATTTTTAGAGAAAGTATGTAGTATTTACCCGAACATAACTGAGTATAATTGAACCTTTGGAACAGGTTCCCAGAGAAGTTGTGGGTGTTCCATCCCCTGAAGTGTCCAAGGCCAGGCTGGATGGGGCTTTGAGCAACCAGGTCTAGTGGAAGGTGTCCCTGATCATGGCAAGAGTTTGGAGCTAGATATAATTGAAGGCCTCTTCCTACCTAAATCTTTCCATTTTTCACAGAGAAGAATTATTACCAAATCTCCACTATTCAGTGGAGTAGGAAAGACATGGCCAAAACACTACCAAGTTTTTGTTTCACAGAAAATACTAGAATGTCAAATTATCTTGTTTCTGGTTACAACTAAAACATACACTCTGAATAGGCTTGGCTTGGTAAAAAAACATAAAACAATTTGAAATTTGAGATTGTTGTATTCTATGTCTTCAAGTTTTATCTATCTACACAAAATTTTATACCATTAATAGTAATTAAAAATTAATTCAACTCTACCTTCCAGTGCATGAAGGCAGACTATATGAAAAATGGAGAGGGACATTTTACAAGAGCTGCAGTGATAGGACAAGGGAAAAACGGATTCAAACTGAAAGACAGTAGGTTTAGATTAGATATTAGGAAAAAATTCTTCCCTGTGAGAGTGGTGAAGCACTGGTAGCCCAGAGGAGCTATGGATGCCCCATCCCTGGAACTGTTCAAGGCCAGGTTGAATTGAGTTTTGAGCAACCTGGTCTAGTAAAAAAGTGACCTGACCACATCAGGGAGATTGGAACTAGGTGATCTTTAAGGTTGCTACCAACCTAGGCCATTCTATGCTTCCATAACTCAACACATTTTTGATATGATACTTTTATCTTATTAAGGGTAATTCTTAAAGCACAAACAATGGCAACACTTTCCTGCTAAATGAAGCTGCATCTTCTTTATTACAACACAGTTGCAGGGGCCCCAGAATGCCCTTCCTAGTCCATCCTCAGGTCCTCACCCAAGCTGTAACTTTGCTCAGATCATGACATGTGCTCCCATCTGATGCCTTGGAGCAGACTCTTCCTCTCTGCTAACACCATCACATGAAGAAGGGGCCCAATTCAACCTCTCCTTGCCGTGCACAAAGGAACTGTCCTGCTAGTCGGGACTCTGGGGGACTGGAGCATGCAAATATTAAAGAAAAGAAAGTAATAAAAAAAGTTGACTAACCTAACCCACCTGAGCTCGGCTCACAGGGATCGATGTCCTCATCATCGCTAGGACATTCAGCCGAGGCCACCAGGAGGTCATCTGAGGTCTGCAAAGAAAATAAGAGTCAAATAGATGCACTTGAATTCTTGAATTGACTGAACATGTTGTAAGATTCTCACCAGCATGTCTATTTTTTTTTTTTTAATTTATATAAGGCCCAGAGCATCCCAGACTTAACGTGTAAGGGTGCAGTGACACTCTCCAACTCTGTATTAATGGGACTTGGCTTTTCAATTTGCACTTGTCAGGATTTAGAACTGTGTTAGATATCCAGTGTGGGTTTTTACACATTTTAATATTTTTTTTGTAATAAGGACAGAAAGTAGAAGGACAGAATATGTATATTGAGGCTGCTGGTCTTCCCTCTTCATCTCCAATATCTCTACTATGATATTACTGAGAACACTGAGGGCAGTAAAAAACAAGTCAAAATAATGAACTACCTGCAGTGCAGCCATTAAAACTAGTGTAAATGTAGAGATGTTTTCTCCATTAACTGCACTTGCTTTCTCAGATGGAGTAAAAAAAAAAAAAAGAAAGGAAATAAAGAAAACGTCTCACTGAGCTGAAAACTATTTAATGAAAAGGAAGTTGAGGAAAGAAAACAATAATAAATGTGTATATGCTAGAACTTATTACAGCATTTTCTTAAATAAGTGAAATATTGTATGAGTGCTATGTTTAGGTACCAGGGCCAAAACGCATTTGGACAATTTTTGGTATAAAGAAGTCATATCAATCAAGACAAAAGCGACAAACCAGGGGATGTATGGTATAACACACTATTAAGTTCATAAAAGAACTGAGGAATTTCTATCTACTTCTTATTGTGCAAGAACAAGGAGATATTCCATGAAACACTGAGGCAATCAGTCAATCAACATGAAAAAAATTAATATCTTTTCAAGCCACCTCTGAGAACAGTCATTTAGAAATATAATAAGAATGTCTACTGTAATTCAGGGAAATAATAGCAGGGAAATATAAGCTGTCATGCACCTGGTCATTTCTCAAGAAATTACTAAAGAGGTTAGGAAGACGCCTTTCCTATGGGCAAGGCGTTTCATAATTGTCCATTTCATTGTCTTCTGTTCACCTCACTGAAGGAAATACACAGAGAGAATAAAATACGACATCATATTCAAACAAGAGGCTAAGGTCATAGCAGGCAAAAAACCATTCTTGGATTCCTGTATGATAAATATGCCAACAACCCATTTCAGTGAATGTGAAACTTTCTTCCTTTATCTCTCCATGGGTATAGAGAAGGGTCATAAAATGCATGAAATTTTTTGTTCATCAGTTTAAATCTGAAGTTGTAAAAATTTTATATCTGTGCAGCAGGGCCAAAGGCTAACCAATGTTGTTTATCATTATTATTCTAACCAGAGTTTTAAAGCGAAGCATATTACAGTAATAGGCTTTACTTTGTCATGCTTCAAGAATATTAATGAATATAAGTTTTCAGCACTTCTCTGAAGTAAGAAAGTGATACAGGAATACATTCATTAATATGTGAGGCATAACAAAGAAAAGCCCATAATAATAATAATATATTTAAGAGGTAAAAGACTGAGGCATAACAGAATGAAACAACTTGCTGAAGGTAATCAAAAAGGCTATAGACAGCAGCTATGTTTGGATGCCATAATCACAAAAATTATCTTCTGTTACAGCTGAGAAAATTTGTAGCTGGAGGAAACAACTGTAAACGTGAAATACTGCCAAAATTATTTGGCAGATATGCAAAATTTAAAAAATACCCAAGAAAAGCTTTCCAGTTGTCCTTTCTTTTCTACCATGTAGAAAACCAAAGTTGGAACAAAAACCAGCTGCAAACATCCTATTGAATTTCCAATGTCCATTTCTTTTCCCCAGATGATAACCATTTAAGCATGAAAACCAGTATCTTAGTGTCTTTGAGGAAAATTGCCTTTTTTTAAATATAACTATAAAGAAAAAATAACCAAGTAAGCAACAAAGCCTGCCCAGAAGAAAGAATCTCTGTACTGTAAACCTCACAACCATAAAGTATAAAAACATAATAATAAGTACATAAAGCATCATGCATATCCCAAAGAGTTTCAGTTTGGTCAGTGAAGCCACAGTGTTAAATTTTCCCTTTTGCCCCCAACACTGGAAAATACTTTTATGACCTGTAGCCAGAATTCTGAATGTTTATCAATGGATCCCCAAGAACTCTACACGAATACCGTTAAACAGAGAGGATCACATGCATACCCAATAGTCACAGCAAGAAATGGTCTCAGACCTACTGGTCCAACTGGAATTTTCATTAGGGGTGCTTTGGCACCTGCACAGATGAGTCACCCTTATAACTTGAGTGACCCGAGAAGAAATTATCAGACAGATTTATGGGATTATTGCTGTGTCTCTGATTACTCTCAATATAGGACAGCATGGTAAGAGTTTAGGTAGCTCTACTTTGTACAATTTGCGGTACGTTCAAAATTCAAATTCACCAGAAAAATAATACACTTTAAGCATCTTAATGTCTGAGACATACTTTGCTCAGCTACTTATAAGAGAGTGTCAAAACTGTCTTTATAAAGTGACACTAATTCTAATCTATAGAAAGCGTATTTATACTTCTACAAGAAGAAAAGGTTATTCTTGAATGATAAAAATACATGCATATTATGGGTACAGAAATGAATAATAACATAAATAAATGTGAATATAGAATGTTGAGAAAGACCTCATTAATATCTCAGCATATTAAAGGAATTAGTGTGTATTTCAAAGTCAATACTTGGTATAAAACTAATTTTCTTGCAAGCAATAAATCAAGTATCAGTAGTTGAATAAGAAGCAAAATGATATGATGTGAAAAGTATTTTTCTTCAGAAAAATATGTGAGGAGAAATATGAGTTAAAATATCAATTAAAAGATATGTCACAACTTGCCCCTATTCTGCCCTTTCCCCAAACCCAAATACCCTTTTGCCGCTTCTCATATACATTTTTATCAGAAAAAAGGGAAAAGGAGCTGTGAAAGACAGGTGAGATGGCAGTGACCAAACTACAAATGAAAGCCATTGGTCTGCCTGACAGAATTCAAAATGGGATTCAGAATTAGCTAAAAACACTAGAGAATATAAAGAATGCATAAATTAAATACTGTGGGCCGGTTACTTTTGGAGTTCTTTCTCTAGAGGAGCTCTGACTGATGGGAATTTACCTAAGGCAGAGCAGAATTTAGACCTAAGGGTGTCAGACAGCCATGGGGTGTAGATCAATAATGCAAGATAGAGTAATGTGTTTTACTCACTTGACATTATCTTTTCCTCATGCTTTTTAATTTGGATGGGAAGATTTAAAACAAATCAGTTCTCCTAAGTGAATTGCCATTGTTGCTAGCACTATGGCTAATTTACAGGACACTGCTTCAAGCATTCTCATTAATCAAGGATTTAAAAGTCAGTGGAAAATCCCTTATTTACAGTGAGTGCCTAATAGGATAACATCCAACTGCTATCATCATAATACACAATTGGATTAGAAAGTCTCTTGGGTGAGTTGTTCAAATTCATTTAAGAGGTGATACTCCAGTTGTAAGAAATTAAAAAAAAAATAGCAGGTGTACAGTGTAAAAGGTCAGACAGAATTTCTTTTAATTGCTTCTTCTTTTCTTTGTCAATTTCCAGAGATTTTTCAGATTCAATTTGCAGCTATGACTGCAATTTAAAATGCAGTCCACTATAAAATGTGGATTCTCAAAAAGTTGGACATCTCTACACATACCAAAAAAGTTTACAATTAACATGGCAATAAAAAAATGAAGACAAAAAATCCCACATTTAGTAAAACTAGAACTCATTGCAGAACGTTGGTTCTGACAACTACTCAGAGGTGTGGTCCCCGCAGGAATAGGTCTTGCTTACATCAGCTACGTCTGCTTGCAAAAATAAAGAAATAGGGACTTGTCTCTCAGCCAAGAGACAGTTTAAAATATCACCAATCTGCCACCTTGCCTGAGGAAGGAAATGGTGACTATTTCAAGAATGCTCCTGGCTAGATGAAAAAATGATGCTGTAGTCATGGCTTAAATACAGTGACAGTCTGTAGCTATGGATAAATATCAAACTGCCTCAAAGGTTACTATCACCGGTTCAAAACTAGTACCCGAAAATATAGTTGTGCCCTTCCAATAATGCTCTTTGAATGCAATGTCATTAAAAGAAATAATTGCAAATGAGTAAACAATACAGGAAAGTGATTTTTTATTATTATTCATTTTTTTTGCATGACTGAGATTAAATACACACGAACTTACTCCGTTTTTATGTATGAAGTCTACTATACCTGAGGGTATGAGAGAAATATGACCTAAAAATTAAATCACCAATCTGAGCTGTGCATTCATTAACAGTATAATGGACCATGCATATTTTCTGCTGTAGTATTGCACCAGCTCTCCTTTAAATCATAGCACCCTGCAGCTACTCTGAATATAGTTTATTCCTTTCTTGTTCAATAATATACTTTATCCAATGAGAGCTGCAAGCAAATCCAAATTACACAATAGCTAAAAACTAGCAGTCCTAAATTATTATATGAATTATAACCAGCACAGCCCCTTGTGACTACTCTCTAAATTATTTTAGATGAGAACTTCAGCTGTGTAATTCAGAATTACTCTTATTTATTTGCACAGCTCTGGTGCTGAATGATACCAGAAACCAGTGCTGTTGTGCCTGGTGCTAAAGGCAGCTGGAAGGCAAAGGTTCTGCTCTGAGGGGCTTTGAGTTTAATTTTGGACAACAAATGAGTGGGAGAGGGAGCAGAGGATGAGTAGGGTCAGGTGAGGATGCTAGTGAGAGGCACTGGCGGTTACATAGGCTCTGATCTAGCACATTTCCCAAAATTATGCTCCCATAGAGCAGGAAGGAAGGTCAGAAAGAAAGCAGGCACAGGAAAGCCAGGCAGGAGCCTGTGACTGGCCAAGGAGATGCTGGGAACAGATGGTGCTTGGCGAGCATTGCCGAGGCTGCAAAGCCTCTCCAAGGAAACTCCACGTGTTTGGAACTGTCTGGTGAGTGTCGAGATGAAGACAGGCAGGGAGGCACAGAGAGAGGCAGGCAGCGCCCATGGTTAGGATCGAGGGCATGGTCAAAGCATGGGAAGATGGAGCATGGTTGTGTTGGGAGGGGAAGTAACAAAAGAAATGAAAAATCATTGGTGAGGTCATGGAAGCAAAGGAGACAAGGCAGCAAAAGGGGAGGGCCAGGGTACAAGGGAGTTACTATCAAGAGACACAATTATGTGAAGGTTAATGGGTAAGAATTCAATGACAGAAATGACTATCAGGAAACATACTTTCAGATGTAGGACAAGAAAATTAAACCTCAAATTCGCCTTTTCCCCTTTTCTGTAATGCTTATCATCTCTGCTTGCTTTATTTTTCCTCCTGAAAACAAAGCTTGTTCAAATTGCAATTTGGTTCAGAGAGAATCGGCTACAAATAATTTTTAAACATAAAGGTCTGCTTCAATATAGCAGAAGCCTATATAGCTGCAGCCACTTTGGTATAAACAAAGGTTTTGGAAATCCAACAGATAAACAGTCTGTCTTCTTCATTAGCTGTGACAAACTTTCCTTGAAAAAATATGGTTCCAGCATCTACATAAAGGACCTTCAAGCAGTCCTTTTGTAGTTTTGTACTGGACACATTAATTTCTGAGACAGAGAGGGACTTTCCCAAAAACGTATCCCTTGCATATACCCCTTTTTCCCATCTTATTCACCTTTAAATGGAGGAGTAAAGTAACCTAAATCAGTTAGAGTGCTGGCAGAAACTAACAGGATATGAAAAATTACAAAAGTCTTCATGTAGAAAAACTCAGATTTCCTTTTTCAGGATGGGATTAATTGCACAATTTTCTAGCCAAGACTGCATAATTTGAATTTAATTCTCAGTATATGGAACAGATCTTCATGACTGGTTATTGAGACAGTTGTGGAAAGAAACTCGAATATGTCACATTAACCAGGTGTACTCCTCATCTGGTGTTAGTAACCTCCCCCTGCATGAGGCAGTTTGCTGGGAAAGAGGCAATAGTGATGTAACAGTAATATGGGCTCTAGATGATCTGCCTTGAACATTGTATTTAACCCACTATAGGTCAAACAAGTACATGTGCATCAATTACTGCTCGTCCACCCACATCCAACAAGTATTTTCTCAGCACTGTGCTACTCAAAAACATTTTTTTCTGGGCATGGGTATTAAAAGGCTAATATTTCAAGCACATGCACAGTATTTATTAAATCTTTTGCTAACTGATGACATGTTGCTACCCTGTAATGTGAAAATACAGTAACTAAAAATCGAAACATTTTCTCAAAACTGGCTCTGATCTAATTAATACTACCATGTTATTTCTTGAATTATCAGTGTTTGATGCTGGGAGAAAGCAAAAGATTTGATAAATAAGTTTCTCTCACAGTAAAAAAAAAGAAACTCTGAGGATACAGAAACCAAATATAACAAGGCCTTTCAGTCAGTGACATGAGTGTTGTAGAAATTAAACTCAGAGGTGTAGGTGAAAAGCTCTAGTCAATGCCTCAGATGCCCTGCAGGGCACTTTCAGCCTCTGTCCTCAAATCTCAGTAGTGATGGGAACACACCTGCTCCACGCCCAAAACAGTCACCTCAATTCTAGCCTCCACCTCTACATACAGACAGTTTATCTTTCCACACAATAACCTTAAAATTCATGGTATTCATTCCATGTGGAAAACAAATTGTATTATTTCTCCAGCCACCTTCCTCCACCCAAATATCTAAATTCTCATGGGCAAAATCGCCAAAAATAGTGGGAATACATTTGAGAAATGGATTTATAGTAAAATAATGTCAACAAAACTGTGTGCCTTTAAGCTCTGAATTTGAAGTTAATTGCTTTGGTCAAAGTCTTAGAGTCACTCATCTCATCTGTAAAGAAGCAGAGCTGAGAAAATCCACATGCTGGCAAAGCTACATTTTACCTGGACAGATAGCTAGGCAGCACTGCACATTAATCTTTAAAAATTAAAGTATTACTAATTAAAAAATAAGAAAATAATACAAACACTTTCCTATCAGGTCATGTTCCTTACCTCCTGCAACATATGGATTATGTTAGTTTCACAGATGTAGACCAAAAGCAATTTCTATATTAATTTTATTTTAAAATAATCACATTTCTTGTCCCCTTTTGAAACTTTTTAGATTTGCTGCTTGGAAAATTATCCCAGTGTTTCTCTTCCATGTTTCTCTCCCAGCTGGGTAACAAATGAAAATGCACACGTCTCCATTAATACATTTTTCACTGGCCACTCTTCCATATTTAAAGGCTTTACAAGGAGATATATAACAGAACACTACTGTGTAACAGCAGGGGCTACTTTGGACTTCTCCTCTTGAAACAAGCAGATCCTGCACTAGCTGTGGTTGTTGGAAGCAGAGCAAGCAGCAACCACACAATGACAGAGTACCAAGAATGGGAGAAGAAGGTATATTTTTGAGGTAATTTGATATTTGCATCAAGGAACAACTGATGTTTACCATGAATATTGGACTAATGCTTCAAAGCAGTGCTGGCTGCAATCAAGAGTGAATTGTCCATCTTCCACTCTGTTCACATCAAGCTCAACTCTTGTATAAACCCCTGAGCACGAGGAGTCATGTCAGCATCATAAATACCTTTGCATTGATTAAAATGTAAATTTGTTTTGCAGTGCCAGATGAATGGACCATCATTTCAAAAAAAAACCAGTATGGCACTGTCTTGCTTCTGACTGATTCAGAATTATAGGTACAGTAAAAAGACAAAACTGCTTCTATCCATTGTACTGGAAATATTGGGGATGGCTGGCTGCGAATGAGCAAGGTATGAGCTCCCTACCATGTGTTCACTGTTCCCTTTGCTCCATCTTGTCCACTCCCTCCCTTCTGCAGTGGCGTTGATGGAAACAGGAGCTCACTCCTGGCTCTCAGGGCCCTCTCTGTGCCCTTGGGAACTGCTGGCCGACCCCTGAGCTTGGTCTAACCCAGAGCCCTTCATGTGGAGCAATCCACATGAAGATGCAAGCACAAGTAGCCCAACACTAGTTTTTCTCTCATGCTGGAGATGTGGCACAAAACTGGACTTTATCCCTTGAAAGCAGACATTGCTATGTAACATGCCAGTTACCAAAACCATGGGCACCTAATTGCATAATGCCTATTATTTATACATATGCTTATTATGTGCCATTTGTGAAAGCAGTCATGGCTGCTTGGATAAAGAACAAATGAGTCACTGCCTTACTCCTTTCTCATCTAACTTTTAGATTCACAGTGGTGTAACATTTCTGGTTCCAGAAATAATTTTGTTGGCTAATTTTCATTCTGCAATCACAAACAGTTCTGCCATGGATCATACTGATCAGAAGAAGCTGTGCTACTTTTCAACTTACCTGTTTCACCCTTATTTCCCTCAGGTAATGAAAATAGGTTGAAAACAAAAGACTGATAATCTGTGAATTCTCTAAAAGTCTCTTGTTCTTTCTTTCCAAGATCCTTTCCAGAACATCCATATTCCTCTCCCATAAACACCATAGTTCATTCCAGAGCAAGAACAACAAAAATGCACATTGATTTTTGTTTTGTTTTTACATTTGCACTGAGCCTAAAATATATGGAAAAGAATGTGGTTGATGAAATGCAATCCTATTATTTTCTCCTGGGCGAGAAAATTATTCTGCCTCTAAGTATGAGGGAAATGTTTATGGGCATTATGCTTTTATTTTCTGGTATCATTTTATTTTTAGCCATCTCTTTTGCTGAAGTAAACATTTCGGTCTCCATTAATTCTGAGCTCACAAAACACAGAGGAGACTTTTTCGTATTAACTCAGAGTGAGACTGTGCTTATTAAATGGCAACATTACAACAGTGATAGCAAATCTTTTAATTTATATCCCTGTATTACCAATTACATGTACAGAGATTGTTGAATTTTTAGGATATGAGTCTTGCTGCATTTGTATTTATCTCAGAAAACTCAGGCATAGCATTATTAAAGCCTTCAAAATTGACAATTTCAGTTTTTGTCAGGAAGTGCAGTTGCTTTTAATTGACCATTGAGCTGCTAGTGTAGCCTTTTTTGTTGTTGCTGTGGGGTTTTGGGTTTTTGCAATTTAATCACATGTTTTAAGACCATTCTTAGTGAAACTTTATTAAATTGGAGAAATGACTGGAATCAACATCAGACACTTTTAAGACTTGGCTGGGCTGACTGATCCTTGAAGTCCCTTACAACCTGGTATTCTGTGATTCTGTGATTCATTTAGTTATGAAAATACAGCAAAGTTAAAAATCTACTATGAACTACACTTCCATATTTTTTATACAATTACAATGCTGCCAGTTTTACTTACTGTGAGTATCCCTGACTATTCAATTGGGCCACACAAGACCATCTTGGTCTACTGATATCCATGGAAATTTTTTTACGGGTCTCAAAGGATGGGAAGGCAAGGAAAGCCCTTCAGAAGGAATACTTCCTGAAACTCACATGGAATCTCTGTTCTCACATAACATGTTTCCAGGGTGGAAAAAGCTTTCTTATTTTGTTTCTAAACACGGAGCACAAAATATTAATTTTAAAAGAAATGTAGGAAACTGCTTCAACTGCTTCTTCGCCATTTAGGTGAAACCAGCCATCTCATCTTGTTCCAGAGACAAGTGAGAGACTGGGACAATAGAGGGAACATGGAATATTCTATTTAATGTTGATCCACCCATACTATGTTCTTCAAATTCATTTGAGCATGTCTTTGGCTCAAGGCAAATTATTTTGAGTCAGTCAGATCAGGCAAGCATCTGCTAGTATCCCTCTCTCAAGCACAGTTTTTTCTTTCCTGAAAGAAAACAAGCACCAGTCCCACTGCCAACACTTTCCTTCCTCAAGTCTTACAATATAGAATAAAGTTTAAACTTTTTGAGGATCCAAGAGGGCACAATCTTCCTCCACAGATATTTTGTCACATTTTACCCCCAGTATCACCGGTTTTCGCAGGTTTGCCCAAAATAGTGGAAGCAAAACTGAAGCTGTTTTCCCGCAAACCTGCCTTTGAAGCACAGCCTTTTCAAATATAAAGCAATCAGTTCTACTACTAAAAAATTCCCACATTTCCTTATCTTAGTGTTTTAATTAAAAAACTCAAACAACAAGGGCAGGACTGGGGAAAATACCGAGGAAATAACCAACTAGTTCTGCAGGGATGAGAAATTTAGAGGAACTGCATTCTGCAAGCACAACTTGGTAATAGCAATGAGAGTTAGCTACACATGCACTGGAAAAAAGGCAATCCTTAATTGCCTTTCAATGAAAATAAGTTTCAGTAAAGCTGCTGTTACAGAGATACTATTAAGTACACAGTTTCTGAAAGTGTACATTTGTCGCAGAGGTGTTTGGGTTTGTTAATGATGCTTTTATTTCAAAAGAGCAGTCAAAATTCAGGTGAGAAAAATGCTCCAGGAAAGCAGCAGGCTTTGCACAGCTGGGAAATACTCCAGGTCATTGCTGTGATATTATTTACAAGCAGATATTATTTATAACCACATTGTTGACCAGAAACCTACCTTTTTTTATCACATGTGGGAAAATCTATGCAGAGTAAGAAAAACTGCGTCTCACACAGGGGTATTTGGGTTTGGGACCTAAAGATATGGTCTTGCTTTAAAGGATGGGTACCAATACCAAAGAGAGGAACTGAGGCCTGGAAGACAATTTCTCCTCTGCTGTTCCATACTGCTGCTGATGGCATTTGGGTGGTGTGGAGGAATAGGTAGACTTAAGCAGGAAGGAGAGAAAAATCAGGCTCAGAACAATGGCAAGATGAGAAACTGAGATGAAGGGCCAGGAATGCGTGAAAAGTAACTGAGGTAAGATGTTGGTAGATTTGGGAAATGAAACACAGTGCTTGCTGTAAATCTGGGGGGACACAGACCATTACGAAGGGAAGAAAGGCCGAGGGGAAAAAGAGCTACAATAAATCAGGAAAGTGGCACATGGAGAGCCATGGAAAACTGTGGGTGTGGGGAAATTTGGGATAAAGACAAAGCACACTGGACCAGTCGTTGGAATTATTACAGATTGGAAAAATTACAGATTTGTAGTCATTGGAACCAGCACCAAGATTTCAGCTTTCTTTTCACAGTCAATCATAATCTGCTAATCACTCTAGCAAAGACTTCAGTTTTCCAGCAGAAGTCTGGCCCATTGGGATCCAACGTTTACAAGACATAAGTGTAAGGTGGAGATCTTCCAAATGAATCCACAGGCTCCAGCAGTCCATTTCAGGGGTTCAGTTCCATGGTGCATAGTGGAACAGGTTTCTGATGTTTGTTTTAAAAGGAACTCAGAAAACCTCGATACAAAACATTTGATTTGGAAAATTTTAAGTGTGAAAGGGAACGAACACCCAACAATTAGAGAATGCCAGAATTCAAGTCTAACATGAAGCCTTAATTCACACGGCTTATGTCTGCACAATCTGATGCCATCTTAAATAAAATGCGGGTACAAATTAATAACAACATATTTGAATGTCAGCTGGTGTAAAGCCACACAGTTCCAGAGAAACAAAATGTTCACACTTCAGTTGTGCATCTGGCCATAATTTCTTGTGATATTGTTTAAAACTGAGAGCCCAAACCCACAGGGAATTATCTTAAACTTGAGTATGCCTAAGGCTACGTACTAATCACTGTTCTTACTGCAGCATGGCACACTTCTGACTCATACTGCAAAGACGGTTTTGCCGTGAGGTAATAAAAAAAATGTAAGTTAAAATTATTAAGTCACATAAAGTCTGGATTTTTGACCTTCAGTATTACATTATGAGCAATAGCTAGGAATATGGCAGAGAATTTAAAGTAAGATGCAAAATAATAAATTAACCATCTGTGCACACCCTAGTTATTCAGTATGGCACTGTATTTTCACAAGGCCTTTTCATTTCCTATCAGTTATCTGTTAAAATTTCTTTCCATAATATCTTATAGCTGTTGAAATACAGCAAGGAAAATACAAATATAAAAGCAAGGAAATTTCATTTGATTGGAGTGCAAACAGTGAGATAGTGTAAGATTCCTCCTTAAAAGTAAAAAGGATGTCATAAGACCCAGGCTCAAACTCTGATGAGTGTCTAGAAGTTCTTGCTGGTGCAACTAAAACATTCAGCTGACTCCCTAAATAGGCATGCTATGTCAGGAAAGGCTATAATTAAACTCCCTGAGTCTGTCACTCTTGTCTATATGGGAATGTTACTATGATATAAATGATGTTAATTAAAATTGGTATAACTCTCAGGTGCCTAAATTTTGCTGGGAAAAGACCAAATGTTTTTTGCATAGCTTTGGAGGGCAGGGTAGGCACCTCCAGCCAGCCCATGGATTTGCTCTGTGCATGCATAGGAGGAGGTAGACCTGCATGGGTTCATCTATCCCCGTGTAATGGCAGCAGTGGGATGTGTCAGACCCTTCATGGGAACAAGCTGTTACACTCACACTGACATTTCACTGTGTCTGACTGCAGAGCAAACTCCACTACACTGCAGCTCTTCAGATTTAGCTCTCTTGCCTCTAACAGCCATGTACTGCTGTCAGGAAAGTAACCAGTGCGACCAACATGATGCAAGCAAACGTGAGAAAATCTGAATTCAATCACACTATTGCAGTCCTTCTCCCACTACTTCACCATGAAGCACCCAGGCACTTTGTCACTGTCAGTGTGCCCTGGGTTCCTCCTGCTGGACAGCAGCCAAAGGGTCACATTCAAGTCTACACTCAAGTCTCTTAAGCTTTTATGAGTCTAAGGAAACTTCAATACATCTCCTTTTACCATTGCAGCACAGCCCTTTAGTACCCAAAGGTGTTTTCCCCCCCTTTTTTAAACATCTTTACAAAAACATTCAATCACTAGACTCCCCAGATAACTTAGATTCCCCAGATTCCTTAGACCTGAACAAAGCTATAAAACTACCTTCACACTTTGCTTATTATTGATTTCTCCCGCCTTTAGTATTCTGTAGTCTCACGCAAGGGACTCAGCCTCCTCCTCCCCTGCTATTTGCCTGAGGTCTGTCCTTTGGAGCATGGGACCTCTCTGCTCTCCTTAATATCTCTGCAAAATCTATTTTTTATAACCTCTGCTCACCTTTGTGTCTCTGCTAAAAGATTTCTAATTAGCCTGCTTGGATGATCGAAGTCCTCTGCTGCTGTCAGTGCTCTCCCTTTTGCAGTCATTGTTAGACTTCACTGCACCAGTTTGAGAGCCTGGCTGAAATTATTTCATCTGTTGCTCTCTGATCATCATAGTGATAATGGAATAACACTCTTCACTTAATGTTGCCCATGTATCATGAACTTTATTATCTGTAATAAGCTTCAACACAGAGAAACTGATTTGGAGCTGCTTGGAAGGGAGAGGAGCCCAGGAGCTTCCTGCAAAGAAAAGTTCCACCCCTCTCCTCCTGGATCAGCTATCAAAAAAGTAGTCCTCAAACACATGCAAAGATTTTTCACTAGGACACCAAACAGGCAAATACTTCTTGGCTACTCTGCTGTGCAGCCGTTGCCATTCTGGGAATCCTTGCTAGTTTTATCCAACATCACAAAGTGGAAATTGGGATCCAGAATCTGGTGAGAAAACACTGCATAAATGCAAATTGTATTACTAGGGTCCCTGAAGGATGCTGGCATGTACACAACTCGGTTTTCAGTGCTGTAAGTCAAAGATTTCCTGATATGAAGAAACACAACCTGTATCACAATGTGCAGCAATTTGAAATGAAAGAAATAATAACTCTGGAATCTTATTTTGATTGATTTTTACAGAACATAAATATAACATCAAAGTAATCAGGTGAAGAAAAGAAAAAGCTCCACAAGTTAAGTGAGACTACCCACAGTGAACTCCTTCACATGATCACACCAACTTATTAATTGTATGAAAGGAGCCACATAATGCTGAATTTCATGATGAATGGACACTGTGACAGCAAACGATTTCCCCTAATGTTCCATTATGCTTCTCAACATTTGAAATTTAATCACTTGAAGAAAAAAAAAATATAAAAGGCAAAAACCATCAATAGCCTCACCATTACAGCGTATTTTCAACTTGAGAATGCATTTTGTTTCACCATAAAGAAAACTTCTTGTGCAAACCTGAGGGAGACAGATCTCGACATTATGACAATGTTGCTATAGCAATTATTGTGGGAACGTGCATCAGAGGCAGCTTAGCTCTCAAACCTACTGCTCAGGTCATGCATGCTGTTCTTAACCAGAATATAAACTGCCTGGTGCCCATCGTATCCTAGTAAAATTTGTAAATTACTTAGAGTGACGTACTTCCAACAACTAGGAATGGAAGAATAGTTTTGTTACTAATACTTAATCATGTTCAGAAAAACCCTTTATATCTATGCATTCAGTTAAATATCTCAACTGCTCTTTCTGTGAAGGCTAAGTCATATAAATATACTCCGAAAGCAATCAATTACATTTACTGAATTATTGTGCATAATATAATATTCAAATGGGTCTGCTTTGAATAGTGGTTATTTAAGATCAGGTTAATATTTGGAAGCAAAGGAAGGAAAACTTAGACTGAGGCAAAATTGTATAACGATTCAGCATAAATGGTGTGAAAATACAATGTTCAAGTATTCTCAAAAACCCAAGCAGCAGATAAAGCAGAACTATCTGAATTGCCCTTGCATGTATTTAGTCCATTGAAAAATACTTCACTGCTCAGTGAAGTAAAATTTTCTTGGATACATTCATTAAAAATAAATGAAATTGTGCAACACTTGTGATGTTAATGGGCAGCTTCAGGCCTGAAATCAAAACCTCAGAGCCAAAGCATCCCATACAAAGGGAGGGTTTAGGTTTGAAGCTAGTTCAGTTTTGCACAGCAATCTGTGAACATAAAACTTACAGGCAATGGACAAACTACCTCTGCAGACCAGATTCTTTGGGGTGTACAAGTCATATATTCAGCCAGCTACAAACATTTTCTTCAACCTACTGTACTTTAGTCCCCAATTAACTTTATTAATTGATCTTATACTTTAAAACTGCTTCAGCAGTCAGAACAGGATGGGTCCTAGGAGGGCATGATGCTTAATTTCACAATGAAATCTTTGGTAATGAATGATCCATCATTCTACAAACTGAGTGTCCTACATAAAACAAGGCCACAGAGGAGCTGGCCGTGTTCTGCTTATCAAAATGACAGCCTCTCACTAAACTCCATCAGATACACAGTGAGGCAGCTCCTTAAGATTCCCTTCCCAGTATCTGCAGCCTATCAACTTAGCATACACATATTTTAGCATGTCTTAATATTTTGCTTCAGCACACTGAAAATGTTGCAGCCTCCCTCTGTTCTTTAGTCTTCCATAGCAATGACTGAACTAAAGTAGGTCTGGAATATCGACTTAAGCAAATTACACTCAGATATTTGGAAGGCTGAAAATCCTAGGAAAAAAACCCAAAAAAACAACTATGTCTAACTGAGTACTTTTCGAGCAAAGCAATCATTTATCTTTAGCTTTTTTTCCCCCTGGAAATAAAATTCACAAGCCCTTTTCAACACTAGAAAGTCATACTTAACCTCATCCATCAATATGTGTAGTAGGCTAGTCACTCCCTGTAGTATTTTTAACGGTAATAAAGCAAAGGTATTTTCTAAAACACACTTGACACACGCTAATGCTCAGTCTGGAAGTACCTGCTGTGTTTTCAGAGCATACAAGTGGTCCTGTTGACCCCTTGCATTTTTTTCTTTTTCAGAACTCCAGACAATAAAACAAGTGGCAACGGATTTCAATAATCAGCAGATGCATATAGAGCCACTCTTTAGCTTCCCTGCCTCATTCTCCGCATTACAAAGAGATGAGGAGAAGATGAGGTTAACGTTTAAAACTAAAGTTCTCTTGTTGGGTGACAAACATGGGCATCTACAGTTCCAGAGGCTTTGCTGACTGGAGAAAACATATCTAGAAAGTCACCTGTAACTCCCACCCTGTAATATGAGGGACACCCTGACACTGAGTGACTTTTCTTCTTTTGCAGTCTTGAAACCTGGCTCCCATTTTCTTTATCAGTCACAGTGCCAGGTAGCTGAAGAGCTGTAGACATCAGCAAAAGCCTGCTGTCATGTCCTCTCCTACCCAACCATTTGCTTGTAAACATACAAAATCTCCAAATGCCCCCCAATCCTAGCATTTTAAACCAACACAGAACCCAGGAAATTTCTGTTTTCTGTGACGGCAGTGGGAAATACACGTTTTCCATTAGATGGCTGCTATTTTCCTAATTCATATGGGGTTTAGCAGTGGAAAAACAAAGGAAATGAAAGCCTTCCCTGCAGTCTGAAATCCTTTTCTGGTTATGGATTTCCTTCAGGAGAAATTACCACCTAGGTGTGCATAGCTCTGCACTTGTAGCTTTATGCAACAGTTTCCAGTTAAAGCAGCAGAACAAAAAGCAAATGGCTTTTTCTTCCTAAAATCTTCTGCATCCATGGTTCAGTTTTGACTGAGCAACACCAAGGTGGCTTTACATGGAAAGCACCTCAAGGAAAAGGCAGGCACCAACCCACCATGAAGAAAGGGGTGGCTGGCAGTCTCCAAGTGGGCAATCTGGGAAGAGTGAACGTTTTGCTTCCTACAGCAGGACAGGAGATCCAGCCAGCAGCTCCCACTTGCCTGTGGGCAGGAAGCACAACACCACCAGTCCACTTACCCCTACTGCCATCTCTCTCCCATGAGAGGCTGCTCCCCAGCTCAACGGGGCGCAGTAAATGCCAGCAGACAGGGTGTTTACACTCATTCTGTTCTGATAGCTAAATGTGCTATTATAACATGATGCTAATAGCTGAATCTCAGCTGTATGTGCCAATTGGTACTTAAGGAAGGCTGTTTTCCCCTGCATCAACATAATAGGAGCAGACTGAGCATTAGGCAGTTCTTGTGCACATGGAAAATGCACATACAGGAGGTGCCAGCACCGCACGATGCTGCAAAACAGGAGTTCTGGAAATGCTGGAGCAAAGCCTCCAACAGGGGATTATAATCCTCAAATACTCACTTGGAGATGGCAGGCTTCTCTCCACGGCATATGCAGTCATAGTGAGCATTGGCAATATTTATTCTCCATTAAACATGCAGTGTAAGTATCAATAAAGATTGTTTGCCTTCTTTTATTACCAATCTGACCTCGTTGTTAATAAAAGTAAGGAATAGCTTTTTTCATCAATATAGGAACACATGTAGATTGATATTTATCACTACATGGCCTCCTTAGAGCCCCTCTAGTTTTCTTTGAAGGATCACAAATTATTCACAACACTGCAGGGTTTCTTCAGTGATAATATCTGATACATTTTATATAACATCCTTGTTTTTGTATCTGATATCAAACCCTATAAACCACATCATTTTATGGGGAACCTGAAATTGGATTCCTCTGCAGCAGAACATTTCCTCCCTTGACTGTCTGCAGCACTTTATAAAATATTTATTGGTAAGATGCCTAAAAATACACACAGCCCAGCACAGCTTTAAGATGGAGAACTATTTAGCAGTCATAGGCTAGATTTTATACCACAGGGTTCTTATTAGGCATAGTTGCCTAGAAATCACACTTATTTTTCTGAAATATGATTATAAAATATGTTCATTTCAAATGAATAATTCAGCTCACTGAGCAGACAAAATTATATAATTTTTTACTTCAAGGTTCCACAGCAAAAAGCTGTGCTCCAAAAATATTCAGAGACACAAGTGAACAAGCCTGTGTCTTTCTGTCTATTTATCTTTTATTTGAAAACAAATTTAATTACTCTTTGTCTGACACATATCACATACTTCTGGTCAAGCTTCAACAGGAAATGCAGAGATGCTGTGTTGGGCCAGGCACCCCCCAGTGTGATTCATGGGATGCTGAAAACTCCCTGGGCTTGGCTGCCTGAATATAAAAAAGCCAGGGCTCTTCTCCATAATGCAAATGGCAAGGCAGCCCTCTTTCCTGGTAAATTAAAACAGTGACAAACATTTTCTCAGCACTGCTCAGAGGCATGAATTCTCCAGGGAAACATGGCACGGTGTTTTGCACCAGCACTGGAGAAAGGCTGGGACACACAGAGCCACTGTCCCTCCCCACCACCACTGTCAGGCCAGCCCCTGACAAAACTACACTCACTGGGTGTGTTTCAAGTGAAGCACAAAGAAATCATCCACTACTCCCACACGTTTTGTTCCAACTGGATGTCACAGTTGCAGATGGTGAAAAAGAGCTCATTGACACCATGATGAGAGGAGAGAGCACTGGCAGCACTGCAACCCTTTGCCAGCAAGAGAGGGGTCACTACAATTACCAGTTTTTATGGATGTTGGGGGGTTCATTTGTAAAAAAACCCCTTACCTTTCCACTATTGTACCATATTTGTGTTTTTGAAAGAATTAATTCCAGCATGATACATGAATCCCCTCCCAGCACTCAGGTTTTTCACTCTCAGTGGGGTTTGTGTGAACACACCAAGGTACCAGCTGTTACTGCATCCACACTGCAGGAGGCTGGGTCTAGCTCCTCTACCCTTTCTCAGGCTGCACTTCCCAGAAAACATGCTCCCTATGCTAAGGACATGCCTGGACATTACACAACACACCTAACCTGAGCAGGCCTGCAATTAATTCACTACAATATTTTATTCACAAGCACATCTGTTGCAGCGTATTTCACCATGTTCAAGGGACCGTAAAAGCCTGTTGACCACTGTTTGTAGGCATAGAATCCATCCATCTCACTCAAAAAAACAGCTTTGCTTTCCCAAAAGCAGTAGAAGAGAATACAACAGAGAATTTCTGCTTGATGAGTATAGCAGTCTTAATTGAGGTTTAATGTTTACTTTACCTAGCTAAGCACAATGCAAGCACCAGAGAAATTATTATTAAAAAAAAAAAACAGTTAATTAACAATGGCTGAAACTTGCTTGGTTCAAACAATAGCCTGCCCAAATGACGGGGTTTGCCTGCACAGAAAAGGCTTAGCCTTGCCGATAAAACTTTGAACCCACAGGTTCCCTTTATTTTCCCAGCACCTAAACCACTAATCAAAAGAGAATTCTTTAGAAGAAAGCATAATCTTACCTGCAGATGAGGAAAAGACTAAATATTTAATTCTTCTCCTGTACACAGTGAACTGGAAAATGGACAGAGTGAGCATGTGTGTGTTTGGGGGAGATTCTATTTAATCCCTGCAGTTCATAATGCTTAGAGAAATACAATCACCATTTCACAGCTGCTTTCACGTAGGTCGCTGCTGTATGACTCCAAACCACATTAAAATGTCAGTTCTAAGACTGACAAATAGTTGTATTCAGCCTCAGAGTCTGCACTGCCTTTCCCACATCAAGAAGGATCTAGTTCTGGAGATGCCATGCCATGCCCTGCATGCCCTTGCCACTTTCACGTGCAAAGAACAATACACATTTAGAAGCTCTAGAGATACAGGGAACTCATTACTTCTGTCCCAAGTCCAAGCACTTAGATCAACTCCTCTCCCATTTATGCATCCTTATGCTTTGTAAAATAAAACTAAGTTGCGACTCCCTCCTTTTTCCACAGGCAGACACCCATGACCTCCAAGAGCCTTTCTTTCAGCCCCTCCTGCTCTGCCTGATGTGGTAAGAGAACCACTTTAGCCTGGAGAAGCAAGAGCTGAAATGCTTCAGTGCACAGCTGAGAGCTGGGGCTGGTACTGGGAATACCCAAGAGAAAAACACTACTTTAGTGACAGCAACAGCTGCTTAGCATTAAAACAGAACCATGCAAGCAACAAATAGCCCTAATTGCTCTAGATAAGAAAATTATCTGCAAAGTGGAATGTCAGAATCTCTGAAGTACATGAACAGAACCTTATCAGACATGGTACCACATTTTCTTAAGCAATCAGGACCTCCTTTGAGGACTCTTTCTCATGGTGGTTGCTCTACTTTTCTCTTTCTCAGAGTTTTTAGCTACAGGGGATGATAAAAAAGGATTAATGACTGATTTTAATGTCATGTAACACTGCTAACATACACATAATGCAGTAATTATATAAGCAACTGTCTCTATAATCACTCTTCAAGGAATCACTATCTACAAATCTGCCACTTTGCCTTTAAAACTACAGCCCTAACTTGTCAAAATCAAATTGGATTTTCATTAGAATACTACAGAAGTTAAGCAAATAAGTCACAGAACCATGTCTTGCAACAAATCAATATTTCATGCCATAATTTATATTGTAGAGAACCAAAGTATAGAGACACTTAGGTAAAACAGGAACTTTCATTTTGTTATGGTTTTTTGACTCCTTTACCTCTCCCACAGAAGCAGAGTGATGCTTTAGAAGTGCCAACACCTACGGCCATCCCTATTGGAAGCTAAGCTATACTGGGCATTGAAGAGTTTATGGATTTCAAATAGAAATTCCTGTATCTGAGCTGCACCATTTTTGCTATTCATCACAAGAGATATAAAAGCACAAGAACACTTAAGAAATAAATGTGACGAAGGAATAAAATGCACAGATACTCACAAATGCAAGAACCACTCTAATAAATGCCTTGAAAGACAAAAGTGGCTTCAGCATTGTGCAACAACTCCTGCATCCAAGTCTGCACTCTGATTTGAGTGTGATTTCCCTCTAATGGCAGCATCTAATTTTTTGTTTTCATTAAAGATTCCATTTTTTAAAATGAAAGATAATTAAAATAATTCCAAAATCAATTAACAAAAGACAGAATTGGTTCACAAGTAAATTCTTTCCTTAATTGCTCTTTAAATTCATCTCCCACTTCTGCTCCCCTCCCATAATGTCAGCTGGATTTAAGCAGAAGTTTTCATAAGCAGGGATGAATTCCTCTGGTGCAATTCCACTAACAGAGTGTTTAGGTCTTACAGGCCTCACTGCTACCAGAAACAATTTTCCTGGGATGAAGACCAGTGTATCTACCAGCCTCTATGCCCTTATAATGGACACTTCTGCAGAAGTTCAGGTATTATAAGAGAAGCCCCTAGATCCGGATTATTTGGCCAGTTGTTCCACTATTACTGAGACATCTTCTTATATAAATGTGCTGTTGCTAATAGGCTACTTTGGTTCATACAACAGAAATATTTCTCAGCTAATGGATGCCTTCCTTAGGATGACTGTGAAAGGCCAGCCCAGAGGCCATGAGACATTGCCAGAGTCAAACAATCTTTATAAACATTTTGAAACACAGATATGTATAATCAGAATGAAACATGAATTCCACCCCCCTGCCCAAATGTTTTATTCTTGTTATTATAATAACCACAGAATGGTGATGACTTTTAAAAACCACCAGTGCTGAAGAAGGATCAGTGACCTGAAAACTGCTGGTGTCAGGAAAGAAGCATGTGAAGAATGTCCCATAAAAATAATCTACTTTAGGCTCAGTCAGGAACTAGCAATGCAAGTTCTCATTAGAGTAATATAACTATGTTTATGCTTATGTTTTGGATTTGTAATTTGTTCGGGTCTTTCTACATTAAAACAATGCCTAGTGAAATGACAACAAAATAAAACAGAAAAATGTGTTCACTGTTCAGCATTTCTAAATAACTAATTTAAAGGTCCAAATTTGCAGTGCTGGGCATTTTTTTCCTGCTTGAAGCTGTCTAATACATTTTCACTGCTGGAAAGATCCATCTAAAACTGTAATGCTGGAGAACTTTGGGAACAGACTGGACTTTATGACCCAAAAATTCTTTTTCAGTCTTACGTTCTCTTAGGTAACTATGAGTAAGTTCCTGTGTGGGTGAATGAACAACTATGAGTTTTCTGTAAAATTTGTGTCTTCCTGACTTCTTCCAGGCTTTCCTGCCTTCAGAGATGACTCTTAACTGAACTGAAATTTTGTTGGAAAAACTGACATTTCTCCCATGTGAGTGACAGGTGGAGACTCTTCCTACATATGGGGAGATTCAATAAAGTAATTTCTGTTTTAGAAATAGAAAGGCTAAATTTGTTTGATGTCCAGTATTTGTACCCAATAAGACTCTCTCTCTCTCCCCAGAAGCAAACAGACAATAAAAAATGCAACCACTGATTTAGGCAAGCAAATGCTCACCTCTAAGTTTCCGAAGTTGGAGGTGGAACGAAGATTTTTCTCCTCAGCACAGGATTTTGGTGTGTGGCACCACATTGATAGTGCATAGCCCTCCAGCCAGGACCTGCACCTCCCTCCCACTTTAACTTGAATCCTGCTGCTGTTTTAGCGTGGGGGCAGATGTCAAAACATGTGCAAAGACTACTCCTCTTTCTGGCAGCTGCTTTTTTTGTGACATTGTGCCTGACCATCTTATCAATGCACATCTCAAAATGTGACCTCCCCCAGGCACTCTCACAGATGTGCAGTATCCAGACCCTGTTCCAACCACAAATCTGTTTGCAGGTAAGGCCTGCAGAAAAACTGGCCCCAACCTCATTCTCTTTCAGTTTACTCCTTTCCTTTTCAGGCAACATTTGAAAAGTGCTCTTTAATCACAAAATACCAGGGAGATTTTGCAACCATTCCAACCTGCTCTCCTCCTTCATATCCAGAAAACCTAATCCCCACAGTGACAAGCTTTTCAGCCCATTCTTTTCTCTTTCCACAAAGTCTCATAAAAAAGTTTGAAGACCTTGCTAAGCTATACATGTCCCAGTCTACCAGGCGTCGTTTTCTTTGCAATGTTACTTTGAACATGTAACATTTAGGAAATTAAGCTCTCCAACAGTTTAGTAGGACATTTCAGGTTCTACCACATAATTTTCACACTTGGTATAAACATCTCTCTCCTAATGGCTACTTTGGGTGAGCAAAGCAGAAAGGACATCTGTTTTATTAAACTTTGCCAAAACCTAACTTCATTTTAAAATCCCCAAACTCTCCCCCAATGCCTTGTGTTAACTGATGCATTTCAAGAACCACACACAGGAAAGGGCTTCTCTGCACCTTCCAACGGTTGGCTGAAAAAACATCTACAGATGAAAGAAACCATTTTGAATGAAAGCCATTTTTTCACTTCTCTGAATGGATCTCTTGCTATTGGAAAATCTGGATCTCAGTTGCTTCGTTTTGAGCTTGATATTCCTCACACTTTTCCATGCTCAGCTGTGATAGCAAACTCTCCTCTTCTGCTGCCCATTTGTTCACAGGCAGGAAACTTTGTGAAATATCCCATTAGGCATTTTTGCCACCTGATTGCTTCTAGCAACACAACAGCACCTGACAGATAAATGCCAAATGTATCACGAGCATCAGCTGAAACATTCCCACCCTGCCTTGCCTTTGTGTTCTCTGGTGGACTTTGGCATCAACCAACTGCAGATTCAGCTACTTACCAGTTCTCCAGGCTGCTTTCATTCCTCTCCAGACCAGCCCAATTCACACCTGCTTATGTTCTCTCTTGTGGTGGCTTTGGGAGAACACAAACAGATTTTAACAGCCTTCTTCAGCATCACTACAGCCCTTCCTGGGGATAAACCACTGCTTTGAGACTTTGCAGATTGCCACAAACTGCTTCTCTGTTTAATACTTCATTTTGGCAAACCTCATTGCAATATAAAGATGGACAGTAAATGTCAAGGAATGTGTGCTATAATCCATGGAGTCAATGCCTGCCTGAATCTACTCTCTATTCAGGTCTTGCTGGAATTGAATTTTTCATAAATGTAAAACATGAAGAAAATAAAACTTCCCTGTTGCAGCCTGAATCCTCTTGCTGTGCATCCATGTGTTACCCTCACTCTTTGGCAATGGTATTTTGATATCCTTCTCATGTCTCAGAATTCCACAAGAATAAACTGTAAAGTGTCTGAAGAGATTTCTCTTTCTGTAAATTTAAGATGCGCTAGTCTTCTTAGGCTGTTTTTTTTCTTTTTTTTTTTTTTTCTAAAGGGGATAAAGAAACTTTTTCAAGACTGATTTCCAAATCACCAGCTCATATAATAAACATCATAATTTTCTTAAATTTAATTAATCCTCTCCTCTATCACCTCCAATCCACTAATCAATGTTTACTATGCTCAGGTGCTCTTGAGGATGGTATCACTTGAGAAATTGGGAGCAGCACACCTGTCTGAAGAAGACTCTCTGTCTGAAATCAGTTTACTCCAACACAGTCTTTACTCTTTGTATCAGGGATGAAAGCTATCTGTGATCACTCTCAAATGTATAAGCTATCCTCCACAGCTGAGTCACTGCAGGAAAAATGGGAGATCACGTATCAAATATTTTTGCAACTCCACCTGAGCATAGAAACATACACACACATACTCACTGCACAAAAGGGTCTTGTTTTGAAGGAGAAGCTGACAGTTAGCTTTCCCCAGAAGGTTAATTTATAACTCTCTGTGACTTCCATAGCGGTAGCCCACAGCTGCCTGCAAGATTCAAAGTACCTGCTGAGGAACAAATCCTTTCAGAGACTTTTCACTTTGCTGTTCTGCATAACCCCTCATCAGATTTTTGAGCACAAAAGCTGGTTGAAAGGGTCACTTTGGAAAAGCTCACCTTGGAAAGCGTGCCTTCTGCACGGGCATGATGTGCAAAGACAGGAATCAAAGCCAGCAGGCTTGTGGGATCCTGGTGGCATGCAGATGTCTATAGAATATTGGCTGCTTTGTTTTAAATAATATGCTTAAAGCACAGAGAGCCCTTTATCTTTATACTGATATGGCTCTCTTTAGAACTACTGCATGTGAGCTCCTGGCACAACGTGCAATGCCAGAGGATTAGGTATGGAGCAAGGGCAGATGCAATGATACTCAGCTGAATTTTTAGCCGGAAAGAACAGTTATAAGAAGCAAGTATTGCTCCCAGAAATTTCTGGGGGGGAGGCAGGGAGGGTAGCTGGTTCTGAAATGAGAGTATGTCACTCAGTCTTCCACTGTAAATGAGGTTAAAAAATAAAATGAAGAAGAGACTGTGTACCAAGGGCAGGAGAGACAGTTACAAGACTTATTTTGAAATTTTAATTGGCATGAAATTGATGGTAAGGAGAGCACCACTGTTTCCCTTAATTTGACCTCTGCAGTGAGAGATAAACAAAACTTCACTGATAAAGACTTAAAATGTATCTGTACTCAGTCAGCCATCAGCTTCATATAGACAATCTAGTAAAATTAGAGATCCTTGGAATGGAGCCAGTGTTTTGCTCCATTCAGCTTCCAGACCTGGCTGATTTCCTCAGATGGAGAAACTGTGGATTGGGCACACACCCCACACTGACAGCCTGAAATCAGGCCACCAGCACAAGGCTGAGCATCAGTGTTCCTCCACCTTGAAGGTGCCACCCCTGTGTAATTCCTCTTTGTTATTTGGAAACAGAGAGGATCTGCTGAACAGAGCATCCTTTCAGTACTCCAGAGCCAGAACACCTTACATGGAAATCAGATCCAACAATTTACGCAGCTACTAACCTTTTCAATAGGTCAGCATGAATTTACAAAGAAGAGAAAACCCCAAGCTTCTTTTGACTACTGAGCTCACTATTTGAGCACCACATTGGGCACCCATGTCTAAGTTACAGGACCTTTGAGGGCAGAGACAAAACCCAGCATATGTAGAACATGTGGTAGCTTCCTTAACTCTCACTCCCAATTATTTTACAGGGCTCACAGGTTATTCCTGCCTTTCCTTTCCTCCAAGAATATCGTTCCCCCTCCCAGTTATTAGCATTCATACAATTAAGCATATATCCATGCAAAACCATTCCCAGGAGGAAGAAATGTAATCTTAAAATTAAAAAACAGTCACTGGAGGAAGAAGTCCAGCTGACCCGAAAGAAGCAGCTCAATGACTTGTTGGCTAATTCCAGTCCATACACTTCATGCAAAACACTGAATCGAGAATAACTCAAATGGCACCTGGAAAATGCAAACATAATTACGCTTTTTCTAACACTTAATCATTAGACAGACGGCTTTAACATTCAGGATATTTTCAACTCAAAACACAATTTATTTGTCATTCCCAGTGCCATCTATTACATAGATGTCCTGTTCTGGAATGTTGATACTGGAGGAAAAGCCCAGAAGAGAATATCCATGGGAAACTTAATATCTGGAAATAATGGCAGTAATGTTTTAATATAAGACCACATGAAATAAAAAGGAATTTGAAAAGCTCACCATGAACTGAATGGATGTTAGTTTAACAATGACAAAAGTTTTCTCCGAAATGGCAGAATAATGGGATTAATGTTTTTTTCAATTCTTTCTCTGATCGTCAAATTCAGTTAAAATCAAGAAATTATCTGGCATATCCATAAATTAATAAGGAACATGAAGTTCCGAGAAATATGTGACGGATCAGGATTTTCTACAGTCAAGGTAGAAATAGAGATAATCCCATGCTTGCAGATTGGCTGGGTAAGGAAGTAGGACCAGAAAGAAGAGGACCCACAGTGCCAAGCCCTCAGCTAAGAGAGATGCAGATTCTACTGAGGGTCTGTATAACACCATTGTGAGAACATTGTTTAACTAACATTTTTCACAGCTTCATCTGCTCTTACTCTGGTTATCAACACTACTAAGGCAACATCTTTCCATTTTGCTCTCTACAGCTCTGCAGTAGTCCAGGAAGATGCCATGCACCGATAGCCTGAGAAATTACTGAAGCTTCTTACAGTTCATTCAAGGGGAAAAACTGAAATTAATTACAACTGAGTAGGCTTCCAAAATGAATTAGTCACTTCCCAACTTCATTTTTAGATTATTTACTCAGGTTACTATTCGTTTTCCTATTTTCAAGTACAACAATACCTGAAGTTGAAAAGCTGACTTAAATCCTTTAAGACATCTGGATACCTGGCTATAAAAAGAGTAAAACAAAGTCTACTAGAGCAGTCTAGTCAGTCTCAGCACAATGCAAGGCAGGAGCAGAGGTCACAGATCAGCTGCCAGAGCTCTTCATCCTCCAGTGGCTGCACACTGGAAGAATGCTCCCACTGTCATAAAAGCTGCTGCTCACTCCTGATTCAGAAAAGTCACCTAAATAGCAATGGGGAACAGATAGTACAGACAGTTTAGACACAAGAAAATTGTCTCAGTCTTTTTTCAGGACCAGGTTACCATCTCAGTCACCTATTCTAGGCTGCCAGAAAGCAAAGATTGAACAAAATGATAGATGCATTCTTATGAGCTTAAAAGTTGCTATTATTTCCTTTGTAACCATCTAGTGCACAAAAACAGTGAGACTTGAATGTCACACATCCTCCCCAGTAACCCTGAAGGAGTATTTTGCAAAGGTCACCTTTGCTGCCTTTTCAGATGTCTCTGCTACCACTTTACTTACTTTATTCCCTAGATATCCCTACTAGAAAGGGGAAATATGTAGCAATAGAACAGGTAAAGCTGCAAAGGGAAGATTGAGTGCTAATAAAATTGACAATTGTCAATGTAGCTTCTGGAAGAACTGGGGTGTTACTTTGTTCATGCCTCTAGGTAAAAATGGTGCAACTTAACACTTAAGATATTGGCAGAAAAGAAAACAAATTATGCTTTCTCTTAGCTGTTTCAGGCACCCTGACCCCTACTAGAGTTAGCAGAAACATCCTATTGTCTGTTAAGTTATAATGGCTAAAAATAAATAGAAAGAGGAATAACAGAAATACTGTCTTCTAAATTCTCTTCCTAACCGAAACTGAACAAGGCAACCATCATTCAACATGCCCTGAAAACGCCCTGAAAGGGGACTCCCACTGGTCCAGACTGAGTTTAAACTCGTTTAAAAGATCCAAACTGTGTTTCTTAGGCTTAAGCATAAAGACAAATAAGGGTGTAATACCCTAGCATTGTGCCCTTTATTCCTAGGGCGAGAGGAGGGTTATTCCTGGCACTGCTGCAGCGTGTGCTGGAGCCGGGCAGTGCTGCTCACGCAGGACACGGCAGTTCCGCCAGTGCAGTTGTCAGCGAGGGCCCGGGGCTGCTCAGGCTGTTCAGGGCAGATGGACATCCTCTAGGAAATCACGAGCTGCACTATTCAGCTTGGCTTTGCAAACCTCCGTGTAGTTGGCATGGGCCAGGGGAAGTGAGTTTCCCCAGGATACGGTGGCTGACGTTGACATCAACCTCACAGAACAGATTTGCATTTGGCAGTGCAGCTCACTGGAAGGGATATTTTTACTGGCCTGCTCTGATTTTGGCTGGGTGATCTCCCACCCTTTCCTTGCTGCCACCTCACTACTCTAAAACATGGAAGAGGTTTGTACTTTGGCCATGTATTCACCCAGATTCCCCAACTTTGATGCATTACTGTCACTTAATACCAGTATTGAATATACCTGTTATCTGTAGCAAAAGCAAAATTATGACTTTTCAATTATTGTCATATCCCTTTTACTAAGAAATTCTAACATCAGTTAGGAACTCAAAAACATGCTTTGCTCCCAAATGCCATATGAACTTCATTTTTTGCTTCTACTGTACAATATATATACTATAGAAATAATTATATTTTTATGTGTAGTCTCTGTACAACTTCTTTCTTAAAGATCTTTTGGTCATGCATGATAAAACAGGTGAAAACTAAAAGCCATTGTCTGTCTCTTCAGTGCAGTTGTGTGCCAGGTGTACATTCTGCTTTGAGGGAGCTGTAGAAACTGGTAGCAGTCATAGTGCTAACACACAGCCCCAGACACTCTAATCACCCTTTTTCTCCAGATACTTGCTCAACAGCTCTGCTAACCTAATGCATTTGCTTAACAGTTCAAATAACCCCATGAAAAAAAAAAAAAAGAAATTCCAACAAAACTCCTGAATGACTAAGGTGGAGCACCACCTTACCACCACCTTTACCACCACAGTAAAGCAAGGCATTCTCTTCCAGTATGGAAAAAAATACAATAATAGCATATATAGTAGTGTAGTCTTCACGATGAGAGTGATCTAGCATGGGAAATCTGAAATAGATATGAAAGGAAATAAGAGAAATCAAAAGAACCACAAGAAAGGAAAAATACAAAACTTGTGGAAACTTAAGAAAAAACAATTTAAATCTTTACTTCATGTAATTTAGTATTGGTTTGCAGCCATACCACAGACAATTTAGAGAAACCAGTGAACAAGGCACTAAAATTATTGGAGCCAAGAAATGCAATTTACTCTGTGCTAAAGTCCACAACTTACTAGATTCATTTCTGGATTTATGCCAAAAACATATGGCCAAGCTCAAACCAGAAGGTGTTCCAAGGTCCTGGACATTACAGACTCTCAGCATGAGAAATGTCTCACCACCTGAAAACTTCCCAGGTCTTTGCTGGCAAAGAATCATTTAGTTCGTGGGATGGAATTTAAAATGAGTCACTCTGGTGAAAATACCATCTTGCTCATTTCCCATTTAACTTCTGATTTACTTTAAGCAACAATCATCCAAGATAGCTGGGTTTAGAAATCAATTTGTATGTCCTTACATACTTAGATTTTACACTCTGCGCTGTTTGGGGGTAGAATGTCAGTGACAGTGAAGTCACTGACAGCATTTCCATTGACCTCAAGGATGGTAAGACTTCACCTTAACCCACCTTTTTTGGAAACCCAGCCAAACTGCTGCACAGGACTAAATGGAGTGTCCACAGTGCTCAGGTTTACTGCGTGTGCAAAACACACTTTCTAATCCTTACCCTTCCACTATTTTTTTGAGGTTGCACACATTTTTTCCCTTCTTTAGTAGAGAAGGGCATTGTCTAGAATTACCATTCTCTAGTAATGCAGCCAAATGCACAGAAACAGCCCCAACACCTACTTTTTCAGAGGAACTGCAAGGGTTTTGTTGGCTGGCTCCTGATGTACCTCACATTATTTCACTTAGCTGTTGACTCTAAGTTTTGCCCTTGGCCCCTACTCTGTCTCATCTCAATCTGGTACTTAGAGGCATTACCTGAAGTTTTACCCAAAAGGGATTGAAAGATACGATCTAAAAAAAAGGGATTAGCCCTTATTAACTGCATGTGATTACATAGCTAAATCTAATTATGCATCCCACTGGCAAAAAATGAAGTACAGTTCAGATATAGACAAAAAGAGAAAACCAGTGTGGAAAAGCATAGCAGAAGACTGTAATCATACAAGCTACCCCACATGAGGAACTTCTCATGATTTTATCAGACTTTTCCTGGATCTGCTGTCAGAGAAAAACACTCTATGGTTTGAAAAAACATATCAGAAATCTAAAAAAACAGAGAGGGCAATAAATCCAGAAATTTGAAGTTACTACTGGCTGAATGTGCTAAGCAGGTAAGTGTAAAATCAATTTTTGTGTCATAAAAGCTGATCAATTAGTTGCTGAAAAACAGCTAATTAATAAGATTTAGTAGCATGAAACAAATAGAATGACTAAACTTTGTAGCAATACACACAACTAAAAATAATTATAAAGTATTTCAAGCTATGGAACATGTCAACCAAGAAGTATGAAAATCATTTACTCTTCACCAATAAGTTCTGTTGGTCAATCTCCTCCCTGGCCAAGACTGTATTTGGTGTTTTCTTCAACTCTTTATCTTGAAAGGCTTTCTCGTGTGTATGTACACACAACCCAGCCAAGCTGTGACACCATCTCTAACAGTGTGAAGACAAGGAGCTCTGAGGAGAGGAAACAACTCCTCTAAGCAGTGGCAATGGGTGACCCATGGCAGAAGGGTGTCAGCAGAGTGAGAAATTCTTTTACTACATGGAGCTGCTGTAGTTGATGTGGCTGTTGAAAGAAAAACCCACCATGATTTTCAGTTGCTGTGATGAGAGAGAGGACAGATAAACAGGTAGTGGTCCAAGATTTCCTAGAGCATATATCCCACTAGGATTCCAGCATGCTAGATTGTTCCCTTATTTGTGTCACCAGACTATGGTAATACAGTTAAATCATCAACCTGGCACAGATGCAAGTTCAGAAGAACGTGATTTTCAATCAGAAGTATCTGTATTCTGGTCTGTTCTCTGTACCTCTGTTCTCTGCTGCTCCACATGGGTACCTTCTGTAATGGCAACAGAGGATGGCTGAACCCCCTCTGCATTTCCCCCTCACAGTAAAGCCATGCTGACAACTCTTAACTTTCTGTGTCATCTCAAATGCACAAGGTCAAAAAATAAATCCTCTCGCACTGTGACTGGGATTTCTTGCTAAATCAGCATTACACCAAGACATAAAGCACAGCTGAATTTCTCAACATTGTCCCTAGGCTGTTTGTCTCCTCTGAAATCCTGTTGAATATTGATTTGGGATTTAAAGGTCCAGCTGCCCACCTAATCAGGTTGTGTATACCAACTTTGACTGATTAATGGGTTATTCTAAATGCGCAGCTACCTCAAGGACTAAAGAACATGGACAACATGAACTTTTCTTCTCTTGCTTCATGCCACAAGGTTTTAGATCAAACTACACCTTTACAGAAATACAGGCTTGCCCTTCAAGATACAACCACCAATCAGATTTTTCTGTGAATTTTCTCTTTCGGACATTTCTGAGGCTAAGCCTTAGTTATAAGCAATCTTAAAATACCAGAAAAATTACTTGGTGTTAAACTTGAGACCACATGATGGCTTTTGAGATATTCATAAGTGCAGCAGACCTTATATTAAGCAAATGGAATTAATTTTGTACACATCATCTAGATGCATCTCTCCACAGGTGAGCTACCATTTAGGCAGGTTTAATGGATAGTTCCTCAGGCTACCCTGGCAATTACTCCTCTGCTGACCTGGAAGGATCATTAATATTAGGGAGCTGAGATGCAATTCCATTTGCATTCTGACTTGGCCCTAAGCTTCTCCTAAGTGGATGCTGTCATCTGTGTCAAATTACATATGATGCCTAGGTGATGTGGAGGATTATCAGGAAAAGAGCTGGGAATAGTAAAGTCAATTCACAAAGTTTTCAGCCTGAACTTGAAGACTGGCCTAAGATACCAACAGGCCAGAGCCATTTGGCATAGCTACAACCACCCAATTCTTTTTTTTTTTTTTTTTTCTGGTGTAAGTTGCTATGGGAAGAGCATATTCAGGTATTGATTAGCCCAGAGCAGTAAGAGAAGAGCTGCTGTACAGAATGGCACATTAAGTGATTTAAATGAATACAATAAAGAAACCCAAAAGGCTTAATGGCAGAACTCTGAGGAAGCCCAGCTAGCAAATGCAAACAGCATTACATAATACACCCAGTATGCCAAAGAAAAAAGGTTTGATGCTCAGCCCCACAACTGCAGCAATAAATGAAGTCAGATAGCTCGGATCCAGTTCAGCCTTTCCACAATCATGAAAAAAGCCTCCAAACCCATAACTTCTCTCTCAACACAATGATTATAACCTGTAAACCAGAATAAAATTGAACCATCTCCCCCACTTTACTATCCTCTGACTCATTTGAAAGAAAACACATGCACAAAAAAAAAAAAAGCTTTTCCCCTTGCCTTTCTAGCTACTGGGGGAAAATGAGACATTTCTGTACAGATGAAAGCTGCAGATTCCTTGCTTTAAAAGCCCTTCAGCCTCTTTTGGCAACCCTCACCCACACCTTTGCCTTTTTCCACTATCACAATACACCTGTCCCACCTGATGCCAGCTCTGGCTTTGCCAGCAGAATTCCCATGGTGCATGCAGGCGCCAGACTGCCACAGCATTTTAACTCTTCTTGGGGAGAAAAAGGAGCTGCAAAGATCACCAACCTCCCCAGAGGAGCTGGGCGCTCTCACACAAACACATTGTTCATTTTCAGGTAACAGGGAAAGCTTTGTAACCCGTGCTTGTTTAAATCAGATGTCTTGCAGGTTTGTTATTTGAAAAACAAATAAATAAATAAATAAATAAATGAAAACGCCTCACTCTTTGTGTTAGAAACAAGCAAATAAACAATCAACCTTTGAGAAAATACACAAACACTTTCATTGTCATAAGCATGCAGCGATTTACCCTCCCCCAAAAGATTAGAAGCAACTCATTTAAAAATGAAGCTACCTTGCATTATATATCATCACATTTTAGTCCACCAGATACAGTCATTCATTGATATGCAATTTTTCTTATCAAAGCATGCATATAACTCACAGGAATTCCCGTTGTGCAAATGCTCACTGAAAAAAAATCAAATCAAAACAAGTACACACGTACGTACACACACACGTACACACATATTCTAAGACAAGATGAAAAGCATGCATGGTCAGGGTTTAAGCATAATTTAAGCCAAAATAATTGCTAGTTTGTTAAAAAGGAAGCAGCCTGGCAACTATTTGAAGCAGGTTTTATTCATGCTTTTATTTGATTCTTCTCAATTTTCCTTTCCTTTTAGACTCATTTGTAGCAAACATGCTCAAAAAAAAAAAAAAAAAAGTCTCTATTGTTTAAGAAAAAGCAGACGAGAAAAATTTAAAAACAGCAGCATCCATGCTCTGGGTACCAAAGCGTTATTTTCTTGGAGCAGAAAAGAAAAAAAAAATACAATTTAGAAGCTTTTCTAGATTTAAAACAGATATTGTGCAGAAATTTGATCTTAATATTAATGACATTAAATCTCCAAGGAGATGTAGTCTAATTTTTTTTAGTTAAAAAGAAAAAAAGTAATTTTCAGTAAATCGGTGCAAATGCCCATTTTGGTTTGGTTTGTTTGGTTGGTTGTTTTTTTTTTTCTTTTCCTTTTTCCTCCTTGCTGTCAGCCTAAAGGTATCTTAAACCCTGCATGCGGCAGTGCTTCGCCTGTGCGCTGCATCGGCTGTGAGAGAAGAAGCTACCTGCGAGTTTTCACAGTGCCATCTCATATCCATGTCTGCCTGGCTACCCTGCGTGCTTACGGTTT
>VXBI01014245.1:819014-865458 GCA_013397375.1 Toxostoma redivivum
TTTTTTTTTTTTTTTTGTTTTTTTTTTTGATTTTTTTTCCCCCTTCCTTCCCTTGCTTTCTCTCTTCCCCCTCCCCTCCTCCTCCTCCTCCCCGCTTAATTCTTAATGGAAATCCTAGGAAATTTAGTCCATCCTCTGAAATCAATACTGGTGACAGGCGCGCTGCCTGCCTCCGCGGGAGCCGGGGATGATAAATTGCCTGCGCATCCGCCCGGCCTATCAGCAGTGCCCGGCGCTCCGCCCGCCGCTGGCCGCGCCCGCCGCCGCCGCGGGGACACCGGGGACGCCGCACGGCGCTGCGGAACCGCGCGGAGCGGGAGGGAGGGAGGGAGGGATGGATGGAGGGAGGGATGCAGCGGAGGGAGGAGCGGCGCGGCTCCTGCCACACCCGCAGGCAGCGCTGCGACACCGACCCCGGCACCGCGGCCGCGTTACCGCTTTAAAAAAAACCAAAAAAACCAAAAATACAACAGAACACAACCCCAGACAAGACATAAGCCGGCAGAATTCCACAAACGCTGCGGAATGGCATCGCGCGCCTTGGTGTTGGAACTGCGTCCCCACCGCCCCACCGCGTCGCTTCCCACCTGGCGCGGCACGGCCGGGATGCCGCGTGGAAACCCGCCCGGCACATCTGCTGTCTCCTTGGCCGCACACAGAGCGGTCGCCCAGCGCTGCACGGCTGCTGGAGCGACCTCGACCAAGCGACTGCTGAGAACAGGTTTGTCAAGCTAGTCAACAACACACCAAAATCCAGCCACAGCGTCTAGCCAACAGATTCCTTATACAGCAACACTATTTTATTTTATTTAGCCCAGGGAATAAGTTTTTTTCTGGGTTTTTTTTGGGTTTTTTTTGGATTTTTCTTCCTTTGCAGTTTTCATTAATCCCAACAGTTGTAAGATTGCAAGCACCCTCAAATCTACTTTGAATAACGAATGTCTGAGGAAAAAGACAAGAGAGATATTAAAAAATCAGGTGATACCAACTTTGCATTTCCCCTGAAGGGAGCTTGGAGATGATAAAAATTTGCCCTGACATACCCTCACCCACCCATTTCAGTGGCAGCATGTTGTCTTGTTCAAAAGGCATTTTGAACTTGCAACACCATTTGATAAATGACACGTCTGCATGTCTACAGCTAATGGCCTAAGCAAAGCTGATGGGCAGTGTCTTGATACCATTCATCATGAAAAATAAATTGAAATGGATTGATAAGATCTACTCTGCATGAAAAACACCTCCCTGCTCTAATCAGAGCCAGGTTCGACCAGAGGTTGTGTGGCTGAGTAAATGTGCATAGTAGTGCCTAGATTTTTAATATTCAGTTATTAAATTATAAACCTAATAGGTGTCTACTGTGTTCCTTCCTGGTGAACTGAAAAATAACAGCCCATGGACAGCAGCAGAGCTGCTCCATGCACATTTCAGTTGGCTGCAGCTCAGTCACAACCAAGAGAGTTAATGCTGAAAGAAACACTGCACTGCTTGTTGGAAGTGGCACTCCTATTTGTTAAATGTCTGTCTGTGCTGCGTGGTGCTAATTAGAGGAAAGCCATTGCCCTGAGGCTCTTACACTTGCCTTATGGTGGAACCTGACTCCTGGCCCTAAAGCTTGCAAACTTTAAGGCAGTGTGCTGATGGATGGAGCAGAAAGCACTGTGCTCTCTTGTTCTATATACTGTTTTCTAAGTGGGGGCCAGCAAAATTAAAAGGTCTCCTGGAGCTGAACATTGTATTTTGATAGCTCTCACTGTTGGAAATCTCTCACCTTTTTCATTCAGAGCAATTCCTGATCCTCCGAGGAACACCCTAGAAATCCCCAGCCTTGACTCTGCACCTTTTCCCTCCTGGAAGGTGTAGAGGACACCATCAGGCCATAATTATGTGTTTCCTTGCCCAATGTTTTGTGGCAATGATCAAACCTTCAAGCCTTGTTTGCCCATCCCTGGTCAGGGACCAGGACAGAGGACAGGAAGGGCAATGGCCATGGTCAGCAGTGGTGCTCTCACTGCCCTTCTAGCAACAGCATGCATTTCCCTGGGTTGCCTGACAACAACTCCTGCCTGGGCTGTGTCCTCAATGAAAGGAGTTCATCTGGGGGGCAAAACAAATAAGAAAAACACTCTTATTTTAATTAAGAAAATTATCTAAATGAGAAGAAATAAATACCATTTCAAGGGGATCAAACAATGTGGTCCTTTCACATTCGCTATGTCAAACTTTCATTAACCCCAGCATGTGCCTTCCTGAAAGACAGTAGTAAATTATCGATAATATTTTGCTTGAGGCAGTATTTTTCAGAAGCGTGATTCTACAACAACACCATTAACAGTAATGGACTGTCATGTGTCTTGCGTGCTGTTATTCAGGGGACTAACTAAAGCAGCAATAAAAGGAATGGTATAAAGATGGATGACAGATCCCAACTCCTCTCAAATGCTGAGCAGATGTCTGTGAGGATGAAATGCTCTTTGAGAAGCCTTGCCTTGAAGTGCCGGGGGAAATGCTGCAGAGCACAGCTTGCCTGAGCTATGCAAGGTCACAAAGCCATATCCTACAGATTCTGGCTGTCCAGCAAAAGCCAGTTTGCAAGAGAATTCCTTCTATTGGAGAACAACCCTCCATCTAACCAAATTCAGGGGCTTTTTTTGCCTTTCATGGAGATGCAGCTGTCTGCGTATTGTGTGTGATGGGCTATAGTGTGACGTAGAAATACAATAGATAGCGTGGCTAGGAAAAATTTTACCCAAAAAATGTGAAGGCACTTATGGGCTTAGTGTGATAAAGCAGTTAGAAATGATCTGACTTTACATTTAAGTGCTTTCAACTTTGCATTTAAGTAAACTCCTGAGTGCTTTGTTGAATCAAGTCCAAATATACAAAAAATAAAACTAAATGCAAAAAAAGCAATGAACCTGAATTTGCTTGACTACACACTCTCAAGCTATACATGAGAGTTTTGCTGAATATATGTATTTTGCCAAATATATATAAAATATCACTTGTAAACTTGCTCGTCAATGCAGTAAGGAATAGGAAATGAGTTGGGTAGCATATATTTCCCATCAAGGGACACTGTAGTAAATATCACAAAGACAAATCTCTATAGTTACTAAAACGCAGAAACAGCATTATGCTTGAAAAACATAGACAAAAAAAATTATGTTAAACCCAACATACACAACTGAGAACAGGGGAAGCCAAACTTGTGGTTTGATTTAGATCTAAATATGCTACATATTTCATTAACTAGACAGGAACTGTACAGACATATCATCATTAAAATCCTTGCTAGTGCACTGAACAGGCAGTTTTATAAAATGATTGTAATTTGTCTAGGAAAAAGATCTACTCAAGAGCAAAAAAGCCCACAATTATTTTATATTGTCTTTTTTAGGTACCATTTTATCAAAAAAATTTGCATCTGCAATTCAGGCACAGGTGGAAGCCATCAGTTCTTACACTTCAGCCTAAGGGCAAGCACAAATTAAGCTGCTTGAGATGAGAATGAGATATTTTATATACTATCCACCACTTCAAACGTGCTTAATGAATGTGAAAGTTATGTGAGTTTTAAATATAAATGTCTGTGCGCCCGTAGGGACTAAATTGTCACTTCAACTTGAGATGTCATCACATTGCTCTTATGGTCAAGGTGGGCCTTCACTGATGCCCTGTCACCTGCAAATCCCTTAATATTGTCCTTGGGAAACATATTCAACAACTTTGAGGTGTACGTGGGTTTGCTGTCACAGTGAGTTTTAATTTTGTAATTATTTGTGCAGAAAGTCATTCCTATCCAGAGAGAGCTAGTATTGAGGAGGAAACCTTAACTGTTTTCATGGGAGAACTGGGACAGTATTTGGGATTTCATCAATGTCACATCTTCAATTTGCCCCTGGAGACTCCTGCAATACTCCATTCTGCTAAACTACCAAACTCAGATGAGTGTCAGTTTCAACACTCTGTGTCATCTCTGTAATACTGAGTGCATTTGACCTGCGACAAAACGTCTTGATTTGAAAGACCGGCGTCTGCTAAGGAAGGCAGGACCCTCCCTTGGATTGGAGAATGTAAATCCTCTCCCTCCGAATTATTATAATTTTGAATTTAAGGGGCTCTCAGGCAAAGATATGAGGATAGGAATAACAGTTTTTTACTAGTATGTATAACAAGGCAAACAAAACAACAACAATGTAATTAATAACAAAACAGAACCAGAGACCTCGTGACAGCCTTCTCCGCCGAGACGGGGAAGGATGGAGGAGAGGTTTCGCTTCACGAACCCCCTGGGGCAGTCGGTCCCGGTGTCCCTGCAGAGCACAGAGCTGCAACAGCAGGAATGAGCAAAAGATCCCGACTGGTGGACGAGATGTACCAGCAACTCCATGGCAGCAGCTGGAACTGGTGGATGTCCCGGCAGGGCAGGGGGTGCGGGGCTGCAGAGCAGAGAAACCCAGAGGGGAGCAGCGGCTGGGCGGGGGCAGCACGGCTTGGCTCTGAGCAGGGACAGGGGGCTCAGGATTTCCAGGAACACGAGCAGATGGTGATAGGTCCCTCTTTTAGTGAGGTGGGTGTTAATAAGGGCCTGGGTCAGTGGCTGCTCTCACGAGCAGAGGCTCACCCCACAGAGAAAGCAGCAGCAGCTCTGAGCTGAGTTATGGCACATTCCTTAACCCAAGCACCAGCAGCTTCCAAGCGAGGAAGGTTTTTCCCCAAAAACCGAAAAACCGCAGCTCGAGTGAGCCAGCAACTGCCCTCCGCCCTCTTTTACCTGGGCCCAGCCAACCCCACGTTCTCTCAAGTACCTATAAGTACCAGCAGTCAGTGTTTCCCAGCAACTCATGAGAAAATTTCTATAGGTAAGAAGGAACAAACCAAAAGAAGCCTAACCCCCCCAATACAAAATTACCCCCTTCTGTCAGGGAGTCTGTAATCTCCTTCCCAGAGCTCTGAACTCTCCCATCATGCTGTCAGCCAGGCTGCACCCATCAGGCCGGCTTGCAGATGCCTCCATTCCCATGGATCACAGGAAAACAAGCTCAATAGTGATTAAAATCTTCAAGAGAACTGCCATCCACTGCTTAAAAGGTCAGGATCCTCCTCCTTCTTTAAGCAAATGGAAGCAGAAAAACTGTCACTGGAAAAAAAATTACTCTCTCAAGAAACCATAATTTAGATCAATCCTACCTGTTTGGAACTAACAGCTGCCATCAGACTTTAGTCCCCAATTCTATACTGTCAAGAAACAGATTAAATGCACTTTTTTTTTCCTAGACACACATGTATTTTCATTCTCTGCTTCCTCTTACCTCCTGCTGTGATTCGCTAACATTTTTTTCTGGCCTTTCCAAATCCTTCTACACCTGGTGAATCAACAGTGTCATAATAATACACAGGGAAAATGATGACATGCAGTTATTATCCTAATTATATAGAGCACCTTTATTTTGTCTCAATTGTCTTCACAAATTATGTTTCTTACCCATGGAAATATTAGCACTACTTGATTGCTCATCCCTATCTGGTTTAGTCATAAGTACTCATTGCCTTTTCTAGGATAGAGGAGGCAAATTGCATGGGAAGATACACAGATACAGATATAGGAAGGGGAAAGAAGTCATCTCTTTGTATCAAAACCTTTTCCAAGGATGATTAAGAGTGAACAGCTGCAAACCTCTATTCTTGAAATGGCAAAATTAAACATTTGTTGAAACATGTTTATAGCTGAATGCCTGTAGAGCAAAGAAGAAGAATATTTTCTCCTAGATTGCCACAAAAGCAGACACAAAGAAACAATGCATGATACCTTTCTGTGAAAAAAAAAATAATCACAGATAAAACAAACCCAGAGTAGCATTCCAAAATTTTCAGGTATGTTGCCCATGATTTTCTAATTAAAAATAATCTGGAATGACAATGTCTAATTATTCACAAGTTTCCATTTTTCCCCTGTAGCTACACAAAGGATGCCAGGTGTCACATACAGAATGTATTCACCCTTGCTATGCTGTGCTGGCTGGGAAAAGGGGTTTTACACCCCTGTTTCAGTCTAGGAAGTATTGAGGCAGCCTTAATTTGCACGAGTGTCTACTGCCTAAAAGACTTGCAAATACGTCATCTGCCTTGATTTCTGTAGCAAGTGTCCCACTGCACAGGTCACAAAGTCCTAAATAAACTAACCCTAAGTGCCCACAGGTGATTCACATGGGATGCCCCTACTTCTTTTTTGTAGGGGGGCAAAGGAACCATAAAGCAACAATGGATTGCTGACAATCTCTTTGTCAACAAATCTCTTTGATTTGTTATTTTAGTGATATTACAGGTGTTATTTCAGTGAGTGTCAGTTCAGGCACAGGGGTTTATTAGGGAACCTGAAATATCTCCAGAGGCTCAGCAGTGTCAGTGAGACCCCAGCATCCAGGGATGAGGGACAGGGTCAAGCTTGGCATGGCTAAGAGAAAACTTTAAAATTACTAAAGCTTTTTCTCCTCCTGCAAGTAGCAACAGGATTCAAAGAAGAGAGGAGAATAAACTCCGGTACCTGCAGGAGCATACCAACAATGTGTGCTTTGCAGGAGAAGCACATGAAGTTGTAAATATGGAAACAGAAGCTGAGAAGGGCTGTCTGAAGAGAGAGGCCCACATCTGCCTTTTGCTCTTTGTTGTGAGAGAGCATGTCAGAGATCACGTTTTCTTCCCCCAAATAAGAACAAGCAAAAGAATTAAAAATTAAAGTCTTTGTGTTCTTTCCTCCTGGGTACATAAAGCACATCTGCAGTTGAGGATATGCTGTAAACAATAAAGCTATTTATACCATTTCATACTCTGTCTACATTTGATGTTTCAATACGATTGTGTATTTCACAAATTTTTAGATTCTCTCATCACCTTTGGTAGGGTCAGGAAAGGTTTTATTCCCTTTATCCCTTATCCTGAATGGATAAGAGGGGAAACTCCCTACACCAAAATGTATATAGGATGATGAAATCCATACTATAAGACAAACTTGCTGTACCTGTAGTTAGGAGAGCAGAAAGAAAGAAAGATGAAGTCTCAGTTTCCAGGGTATTTTCTCAAGGTGTAATTTTGTTCTGCTCCATCAGAGCCATTTTTAGCAGCTGGGGAATCCTTCTTGCAATTTCAACCTCTATAAAAGAGTTTAAATCTAAACCCAACAGAGTGGAGAATGTAATATATTGGGTTTGATTGATCTGGATCTTTGGGTTTCTAAAACCTTGTTGGTTCAAAGAAGATTGCTACAAATATATTGTTTGTTCTACTTCAAAATCATACCTTTTGAGAGACACCCACATGGCTCAGAAATAGATGTGAAAATGCATTAAATTTTGGCCTTGCTACATTTTGCAGAGTGGGAGTGTAAGGAGAAAAAGAGAATGTGAAGCCTTCCTTCTAAATTAAAGGTTTCATATCCTAATAAACAATTTCTTTGGCTGTTAGTAAATGCTTCCATTATCCCCTAATGTGGAGAAGCCCGCAGAGCCTGAGTGTCTGCTTTATTCTTAAGATGTTTTGACTGTTCCATCAGGTAAACAGCAGACCCTGGGCTGTGTCTCTTTTGAGTGCTCCACGGAAAACTAAGCAGCTGTGGAATAACTAAGCAGACACTCACAGAAGCACACACAGTGTGATGTTGGCTGTTCTTCCTTGTGTGAAAGGAAGGTGGTTCTCTCCTGGTCACAGCCGTGCTCAGGGCTTCCTTGATCCTGTGGCTGGGGTTTTTGTGGGAAGGATGCCTGACTGGGTTAACAGATTCAAAGAACACCTGGACGCAGCTGAACCTTCTGTAAGCTGACAAGAATGGGAACACCAAGAGAGAAATTTTCAAATGAAGAGCTAATTAATGGGTGCAGTTGTGTGCTGCTTATTAGGAGGGCTCTAATTACAGGCCTCGAGGAAGACCGTGAAAATAATGAAGAAATTCACATTTTGAAGAGGATATCTTGCTATGACATCAACCTCCAGGTGATGGGAAATGAGGGGACTGATGGGCTTACAAGACTACTTGCCTTTAAAGATCAGAGAGCTGCTCACCTGCCTCTCTCCCAACAGCCAGGTGTAAAAGGGAAGGGTTTTTACCAGGGAGGAAAACTAAAAGAACCATGCAAACTGCACCACAGTCAACTCAACCCACAGACAGAACTAAAAACAACGGGACCTACTTAATTTCTGAATGAGAAACTCTAAAAGGGCATAAAAACATGAAACTGAGCCCTTGATACCTGAACAGGTCCAACAAAACAAAACCATCCTCAACAAAAGTGGAATTTGAACACTTCATGAGAATTAAATGATTTTTCACACGTTAATAAATTACTCTTTTGGCTCAGCCATTTTGCAATGGGCAAGAACTACACAGAGTTGGGGGAGGTGTGGGTAATTAGTTGTTTTTTGTCTGAAGTGAATTTCGTTTAAAGGAAGAGATTAAAAACAAGAATACAAACTTTACTTNTACAGAAATGAACTGCAATTCTGCGAGGATTTAAATCCTTATTTTTCAAAACATCCTGTGATCTGTCTTCTGCTTTCCTACCTCTTTGGGAAGCTCAGTGAGAAGCCCTTTTGCAAGAGTGTCAGTCTCACCTCACCAGTCAGTGTGACTGAAGGAAAGGGCAGAGGATGTCAGCACTGCTCTACTCCAACACAAGGCTTGTAGATCTGCATACACACCTTAAAAACAGGCACTGTTAAAAAAAATCATTTGAAGGTGGAATACACCAATCGACACTATTTTTAAAAAAGACCACAGGTAATTTTTATACATTGAATCAGTATGGAGGCATGTGATGCAATTAGAAAGTTTTCACTAATTACTGGTGTTTACCATTCAAGCTACAGCTCTGACACATGATTTATATTCATTTCTATCACTACAAACCTAGTTAAAACACAAATTAGCCATAACTTTTTATGGTACTATGACAGGACAAAAAATCAAAAGCATATTGCTTATCATGATGTTGTCCTTTCAGTACCTACTAGAAGAAAAAAAATTGAGTTATATTTTTTGTCTGATTATCTGTCAGAGGGTTTGCTTGTGCAGGTCACAGTTCTGTAAACAGTGAAATAAGGTCATGATGATAAACTGGAAACTACAATAATCATGTACAAGGCCACACACAAGCATGTACATCCTACATATTGGAAACACCCTATTTGTTTTCTGCTTTGTTTACTATCAATCTTATTTCTCTTTCATACTAAGAGACAACTAATTAGAAGTCTACTAATCAATAGACCATTTTATTATCCAGCTCAGCTCTGAATAATCCTCATAATTTAACAAGCTTCTGAGCAGGCCAGCAGGGAATATGCAGCGAAAAGAAAGATTCTAAAAAATACCAAGGGCTAGCTACTCAGTACAAAGCAGCTTTCAAGAAAATAGAAAAGCTACGAGAGATTAGTTTTAAGTAGCAGAATCAAAACAAGCGTAATGCAAATCTGGTTTTCCTTCTTTTCTTTGCAGTATAATTCTCAGCTGCTTTGCCCAGCTAAGCCCTGGAGGTCAGTCAGCTCTGGCTGCTGGAGGTGGCACCTCTGCCTGAGCCAGGGAGAGCTCCATGGCCACAGGAAGGGATTTTTTGTTCAAAGAAAGGAAGGGAAGGAGTGTGTTATCCTCCCTCAGGACTCCCCAACATAGAAGCTTTGTGGAGAAGCCCCAGTCCAGCTCTGCTGGACCAGCAGCATCCTTGGGCAGCAAAGCCAGGTGCCCCTCAGCTGCTGTAAAAGTGCCCTTCTTTATGCCTCTGTAGAAGTGATTTGTCACCTTAACTCTAGCAATAAAGAACCAGAAACATCCTGTCACAATATTAATATATTCACAGATTACAGAAACAGAGAGTTACCTGTTCAGACAGCCCCTCTCTATTTTTTTTTTCAAACAATATCAGTGGATTTTATTTGGCATTTTAGAAGTGTATACTTATTTAATTGAAAGCAACCAGGATAATTATTCTTTGTCGATCAAAAACGTTTTCTGTGCTTTAAAGAAGACTACAGAATAAAAAGTAGGACAATGCAGAGTAAAACCCTTAATTAAATAGTCCTGAATGTATTTCATATGCACTTTCATTTCCTTGACAGCATAGCTGTGCTACTTCCTCATTCATTGTTAATGAACTAAGTCTATCCTTGCTTGGTCTTGCTACAGCATTAAAACAATAAATATAAATAAAATCAGCCTAATGTTAAATTTAAGTTTTTAGGTCCATAAGAAATATTTACAGCTCAAATCACAGTCAAGTTTAAATCAGAAACTTCTCAATATTCAACAAATATCCCTGTAGCAAATGCATAAATCATCAAATAAATAAGACAAGGAAGGATGGAAGTAGGCTTAGCAAAAAAAAACCCTAAAACAGGATACAAATGCAAATGCTTGTGTATATATAATAAAAAGTCAAAAGTCAATACGTTTCTAATTGATAAAATTTTCACGTTTAACTTATTTTACTGTGGAGTCCATGACTGATGATCCAATTAATTTAATTTATTAAGTTATTTCTAAATGTTTTATTAGTGCAAAGTATAAGCACAATGTCAGCTCTGAGGAGCCTGGGATCTAACAGGTCCAAAGAAAAGGCTTAACAGCCCTTCAAAGTCAAAATTCCACTAGGAAAAAAGTCTCTGAATACTGGTTACTGGCCTAACATTTATTTATTTGTAAAATGTTCCTTAGATATTTTGCCATATGCCATGCCAGGTCATTCTTGTTTGGGTCTGCCTCTCAGTAGGATCATTTTCTCTGAGCAGGAGGGGTTGGAACAGATCCCTGCCGTAGCCTCCCCTTCCTAGGAAGGCAGAGCTGGAGAAGTCCTGTTGGCTCAACTACATCCTTAGCTCAACCAATCACACCAGTTCACTTTACACTGTTTGACACCAAGCTTTGTGCTGTTCCTACTGCAACACAACTCTCTCAGTCCCCTCTTATTAATCCCAACTTAATCCCACAGTCTGTGGGCCTGTTTCCTCTCAGGGCACTTCAATACTTTGGCAAAAATAGTCCTTTCCCCTCACTCATAAATTTATTTTTATTTTTAGTCATTGTTTTCATAGAATCCTAGAATGGTTTGGGTTGGAAGGGACCTTAAAGATCATCTTGTTCAAACTCTCTGGGCAGGAACACCTTTCATTAGACCACCTTTCAACCAAGATCACTAGGTTTCTCAGAGCCCCATCCAACCTTGAACGCCTCCAGGAATGGAGCATCCACAGCTTGTCTGGGAAACCTGTTCCAGTGCCTCACCACTCTCATAGCACAGAATTTTTTCTTAATGTCTAATCTAAACCTATCCTCTTTCAGTCTGAAGCCATCCTGTCTTGTCCTGTCACTACATGCCCTTGTGAATTGCCCTCTTCATCTTTCTTGTAGTCTCCCTGCAGAAAGTGGAAAGCAGCAATTAGGTCACCCTGAATCCTTCTCCTTTCCAGGCCAAATTATCCCAGCTCTCTCAGCCTTTCCTTGTAGGAGAGCTGCTTCATCCCTCTAATCAGTTTAGTATCCCTCCTCTGGACTCACTCCAACTGGTCCATGTCTTTTCTGTGCTGGGGATCCCAGTGGTGAATGCAGCACTCCATATTTTGCTGTGGTAAAACAAGCTGTGTTCTTGAATAGGATGGAAATGTGAACAAAATCATCAGACAAGCAGGATGTAAACTCTCAGCAATTCTTACACTCTACAGTAACTATCTTAATATTGTGTGTTTTTGAAATACAGTGGGATAAAGACACACATTTCCGGTGGATGCAGAGTACTGGGGTGCTTGCAAGTGCCACATAAAGCTGGGGTGGCTGGCTGGTGCAGAAATAGACTTTTTTTAATCTTGTAGGACAGGATCTTTGGCAGTTCTCCCTCCCTTGAGAGGGGCCAGCAGTACAATTGCCTTTTCCATGGCCACACCGCCACAGCTTTCTCATCCTGTTATTTAGAACTCCCCATGCTTTTGCTCCTCTTTAATTTCTAACTGATGAACAATTAACTTGTTGCTCAATACTTTTATATTCTGAAGGCTTTGATTTTGCACGGGATCCTGATGAATTCATCTCTCTACTCCAACCCCAGTCCACAGGGTCATCCATCTCCACACTCATTTTCTCCATACTAGAGAGGCCTGCTTTCTTTCCTTCTTTCTTTCTTTCATACCTAATCAGGGCTTTCTGAGCTACTCCTGGGCTACATTTTTAGTGCTATTCATTAGTGAGTCTCAAAAGAAGAGACAAGACTTGCAATCAACCAGCTCATCAACTAGAATCAAAATGCTGGTTTTCTATTCCTGGTGGGTTGCATCCGAAGTCCTGGCTTCATCTTGTAGCTACCTAGAGCCTTTATCCTGAATCAGAATCTGGGAGAAGCTTATACCTACTGATTTATAAAGAAAACAAGAGCTACAAGAACAGTCAGGCAGAATGCTAACAAAAAAAGGAGAGGAAGAAGATGCCAAAATAATCTGCAACAATACTGTCCATAACACTGGAAGGAAGAATGATAAATGTCTCAGTCCCCACAGATAAAAGTAAATATTTGGAGTCATACCATTATTCTAACCCACAATGGTACGTCTTGTTGACATATAAAATTGATCCTAATAGCAAAATGCATCCTCATAAAATGAACAACTCTTTGGTTTCTTTTCTGCAGCTGTAACAGATAATGGATTAATAGTGCACAAGCCAAGAAGAAATAACGTGTATGATACCATATTAATTTATTTTCAGACAAATAAAGTAAAGTTTTAAGGCCTTGTGTTCCTTCTTTGTGGACTGGTAAGTTCCATCTGTTAAAAATGAATTTCCAGTTGGCACACAGAAAATGACTGCACTGTCGTATAAGCATCTCCACTAAGCTTTGTCATTTATTTCTGTAATTAAAACCATTTTGAGAAAGACGTAGTCAGTTCAAGCAAATTAAATGTTGTAATAAAACAATTCTAATAACAATCCAGAAGTTATTAATGAATACTCAAATCTATATAGGAAAGTAGCTCCTGAGCAGGATTATTGCTATTTTCAGGCTTTTAAATGTGTAAATGTGTTTTCTGCACAGAATGTGGCAGTTACATTTGCATAAGAATCATAAATCCAATTCAGAGATGTAATTTTATTTTTCTCAATAACCAGTCTGTTAATTTATCAAGGGCTCTGAACATCTGAACTGGTGGAGCAGATATGTCTTTTTCATGGGATTTAGTAGCTAGAAACAAGGAGGGAACTGAAGGATGAAATTTTTAAACCGTCTTGTATTGATTGCAAAAATGCTTTTTACCATTTCTTAGAGATGTCTGCCTAGTGTTTGCCAGCTTCTCCTCAGCTCTCCAATCCCAATAAATGCGTCATAGAACTAATAAAAACCTCTTCCTATTCTGGTTAATTGTTTTGAAAATATCAAAATTTTTTACTTCCCAGAGCCCTTCCTGAGAGAATGTACTGTGGCTAAAACCCTCCTGAAAAACCACTCCACACAGATGCCTTAAGCATGTGATCACACAAAGAGCCAAAAAAGCAACTTCTGACTAAGGGCTTTTGCTTTTGGAAGGGTAAGCATTGGCAGATAAACTTCCTCTCTCTTCTTGTCTTCAGGGAAAAAATTTCTGCTTATTAAAGACCATCCCTGCTCTTTTAGAAGAGAGAATTCCAGCAATCAACACCCTGACCCTAGAAACACTGAGTTCCAAAGGAATCATGCAGTTTGTTCCAGAAGCTCTGGAGATATTCAGCAATTTGATTCCAGTCAAGACATGCAGTAAGATGAGGCAATGATGCAACCCATTTTGGCCAGAAAACTTCTTCCCATAATTTCATTGAGATTGATGAATGAGACAACATTAAAGATCATGACCTCATAAATTTCTGGGAGTTGTGACCTTTCAAACACAAGATGATCATTCCAAGATCACTTATCCTCTGACAAGGACAGGCTATGAAGATAAAACCCAGCATATGATAAAATGATCATGCCCTTTTTGACATCAGAAGTCATCTCTTAGGAAAGGGCTACACAAATCCACAGTACTGTCATTGGTTTATTACATGAAAACCTGTAACTTCTGTGACAAAAATAAGATTCTTTTAGAAGCACTGAATATAACATTCAGAAATTAAACATTTTACAAATGAAATAGCCAAACATGGATAGCTGGACCATAGGAGGACAGTTGTATAAGAGGCACCTATAAACCAGTAAGCTCTTGAGGAATAAGGTGAGCTATTTGCAAAGGTATGCAGCTAGTAATTGTATGTGTGGTTAAACATCCTGGTCTCCAAAGAAATTCCTATCACAAAAGCCTACAAAATAGGCTTACTTCAATCTAAGAAGCAAAAAAGATGGTAATTTTATAGTGGCACATGGGGTTATGTTCATACGTCTTTTCCTCTTACAAGCAGAGGCTTCTAGTGAACACTTTCACAGCTGAAATCCAAGAAATACCCAATTACAGTCCCTGGGCTGAAATTTGACAGGTGTAACACATTCTTTGCTACAAAGAAGAAAGCACCTTTCTGATTTCTACATCTTGCTTTGCAAAGACCACACCATGTTTTTATCTCAGGGTAGACCACTGCTGTCACCAAATGATTGAATAGTTACTCAATAGTCTAAAATTAGCCGACTTATCCCAGGTCTAAGACATGTCATTCCACCTATGACATCAACAACAAATGGTACCCAATGCCTTCCTACTTGCCATAATTAGAAGCCTGGAGGGTTGTCTTTTTTTAATACTAAAAGAAAACCACCTTCCCCAAACAAAAGCTCTAAGCAAATCTGGTTCTTCTGTGACAGATGACTAAATCACAAGAAAATTCATATAAAGCCCTAACTTTACAGTGAGACAAAGGATGATCTTTGTGATTCTTTTAAGTAAGTGAATATTTTATATTTTTTTTTCACTCAAAAGCTTTTAGACTCCTCTGTTCTCAACTCCTTTCTCCCCTTCCTCCTATATTTTTTAATAGGATAAAAGAAATAAAAGCAAACAAAGGAAATAAGGAAAGAAAGAGATTATACAGTTTTTGGCAAAAGATGGCACTGCTGATTGGAAACTCTCTTAAAGCAGAAATATATGGATAATATATACAAATACAAAAGAAGACAGGTTCCATATGAATTTACTTTCACCGGAAAAATCACATATCAGACCCTTCTGAGATCCTTCCTCCCTTTCCCTGGCAATCACAGAAGGGCTTACCAAATCAGCAGCCCAACGAGGCTGGAGTTTTGGCTTAGATGAGGGAGTGGTTCAGCACCAGGTGAACAGACTTCCATTGGCACTGTTAGGTTGCTGGTATGGACTAGCTCATGGCACCCATGATGTGCCCAGAGCAATAAAGCCTCCTGCACCCACGCTTGCATGAACCATATTAAAAAAAAAGTCCATTCAAAAGGACAGCTACTCGTAGCATTGGCAGGAGTATCCCACTTCTACATATGCTGACTTGGAAACTTGCTTTGAAATGTTTCACTGCTGAAATCAGTCATCTCAGTGTTCCCAGAAAGGGGGAAGGGGAGGAGGGGAAAGGCTTTTATTACTGCAAGAGAACAACAGGCCCATGAGGATATAGCAGGTGCAAAGATGCTAGTAAAGTTCAAGGAGAAATGGCAGTTTGAGAAATGTGTTGCTTCAGAAAAAAAAGTGTGGAACAGGTTTGGAGGGGGAAAAATAGTAATGATTAAATAAGCTAAGCAAAAGGGAGGAAGGATACAGAGAGCAATCAAGCACAATTTTTCAGGACAGGAAAAAATCCAGAAGCATACAACTGATAATGAAAAATAGGACAATTACTGAAGAATACAATGGAAACACATATAGAAAAATTAAGAAGTGGTCTGTTGTGTGAATGAGAGCAAACACAGAGAAAGACAACGATGTCAGATATATTATGCTACTAAAGCTTTTTATTTTCCCATGTCCCTTTTCTTTTCAAACTCTTGCAAAACATTACCTCATCTGTTTGGTTTGGGTCTTCTTTTCAACAGTGTGCAAACTCACATTTCTCATCATTGTCTTTTCCACTGCAGACAACAACCCTCTTCTTTAGCCAGAGCACCATCAGAGAGACAATGTCATGCACAGCTGACTGTGTCTTCAAGTGCATTTGTTTGTGTTTGCTAAATGCATTTTGAATGTGTTCTGTTCACCCACCTCTTCACAGCAGAAGGTCAGGGAGATGAAACATTGAGAAATGTCTGTTTCACAATCAGACCCAGACACACACACACACACACACTCACACTCCATGTTTCTATAAGGGGTTCTAAGTAATCAGAGGAAAATGGACACATTTCATATTGTTTAATCAGTGGATAATGCAAAAACCCAAAGTGTCTTCTCTAAAAGTATTCTGTCGTCTCTGTATCCCCTAACCTACAGTAACTTTTGAAGAAGAGAAGCTTCAGATTGTTTTGGCATAAAAGTTTCACTAAAATCCTGAATAAATTGGCTTATTTACTTACATATATTCTTTGCAACATCTATATGTTGCTAAATAATACAGTTACAGTGATAAAAAACCATTTCACTTATAAGCTGTTGCAATTTACTTCTTTCTGAGATCCAAAGGATGTTCTGATGGGACCAGGCCTCTTCACTGTGTCAAAATAATCTGGACGTTGAACACTGTAAGCACAGATGTATTCACACCTGTGCTTTCCCCCCAAATATCTATTTTGGGGGTATTCGCTATATGGCAGAGTATAGTGCAAAAAATGACCACAGAAGTATGCCTGTGATTTGAGATACTTAAATCTGAACCAGAATCAGATGCAAATTTCATAGCCTTCCTACTAATACACATCTTTGGCCGAAGATCAGCCCATTTGCAATTTTTAGCCACTGTTTCTTTCACTGCTGAAACTGGTGCACCATTGCAGGTTTGGAATCTCACTACTCTCATACAAACTGAGAAAACTGAATGAAGTTACAAAGCTACATTTTACCATCAGAAGGAAATTCTGAATAAACTCTTCAGTGACAGGAGGTTCATATGCAATCTAGAAAAAACAGCCTCCTTTGTGGAGAATTGTTGAAATTACTCAGATGCAGCTTAACTTTGTGTCTGGTTTGACAAGGAAAACTGCAAGCTCGAGAATTCTGCCACCAAGGTTTCAAAGAAAAATGAATTTAGGTGCACAAAAGCTTTTGTCAAGTAGAGGAGCTTTGAGTTGCTTTTTAAAAAAAGATAAAATTATTGCCCACAGTTTGTTTATCATCTTTGTCAATGACATGGACAGTGGGATCAAGCACACCCTCAGCAAGTTTGCTGATGACACCAAGCTGTGTGGTAAAGTCAACAGGCTGGAGGGAAAGGATGACATCCCTAACCCATGGGCAATCCTAAGCAGAAATACAGGCTAGGTGGAGAATAGATTGAGAGCAGCCTTGAGGAGAAGAACTTGGGATGTTGGTTGATGAGAAGCTTGACTCAGCAAAGTGCACTTGCAGCCCAGAAAGCCAAACAGATCCTGGACTGCATCCAAAGCAGCGTGGCCAGCAGGGTGAGGGAGGGGATTCTGCCTGGTAAGACCCCACCTGTGTCCAGCTCAGGGGCCTGCAACATTAAAAGAACATCAATCTGTTGGACATCCAGAGGAGGGCCCCAAAGATGACCAGAGGGATAGAGCACCTCTCCTATGAGAAAAGGTGGAGAAAATTTGAGTTATTCAGCCTGGAGAAGAGAAGGCTCCAGGGATGTCTTATGGTGGCTCTTCAGTACCTAAATGGTGCCTACAAGAAAGGCGGAGAGGGAGTTTTTACGAGGGCATGTAGTGAAAGGACAAGGTAGAAAAAATTGCCTCTGCACTGAGAGTAGACAGGGGAGAGGAGATTAAGACAAGAAAAACTAGTGCATAAATAATTTCTATGACTAAATCCCATTTAATGTAGTTGCAGTGATACCTAACACTTATATAAAGATTATTCTACCAAATTTAATTTGTAAATATTTTTTGTTTTGTTTCAGTGGTGCCCTAGAAAACACCAAACCAGAATGCTGTATTTCCAGTTGAATTTACAGGATGATTCAAAACCTATTGGAAGGTTATAATTTTTGAGTAAATTCTATAGTGACCTTTTTATAGTGCTTAAGGAAGCAATACTCAGGCTACCTGTTTTTCAAATAGTGCAGCACACTTATAATTTACAAAAATGTATGCACAAGATTTTCTGAACAATCTAAATTATTCTGCACTTGTCAAGATTTCAGGAGTCACATGTATTATTGTAATATTTTTCCCACAGAGTGCTTGTTTTGTGTCTACACAGAAATAGTCCCTGCAATGTCAAAGAATATGAGAGCTGGGTGGTTTCTTGTTGACTTGTGAGGTTACAGGTTGCCAGACTCACATGGAAAGAACAACTGCAAGGCCAGATGACAATCAAACTCCACTCTTAATTACTTCTGCTGCTGAGTCTAAATATATGCGCAGCTTGTGCTGAAATTGTGCCATGCCACATCTCGCTGATATGTGTCAAGGGACCACGTCCTTCATTCTCGACCAATATTCCGAGTATCAACAAGGATAAATTCAGTAAGGGCATTGTAGCAGGTGCTGAGACCTTCCTTGATGTGTGTACATATGCATGTCAACCTAGATAATATACTTGGGCATGGCAGGCAGAAAAGAGCATAAATCACTGTCAAGACAGGCTGCTGTATACTCCCTGAAAGACTCACGGTGCTTAATCCAGGTGCCATTTTTTTCCAAATGAGATTTTGATTAAGAATTATTATGCCTCAAAGTATTTTAACCCCAAGCCCTCATCTTTTTGACTGCCACTTCATAACATGTGTTCTGATTAATAAAGTAACCTCACAGAGATTACAACCATACAGGCATTAGCTAAACCCCACTTGAAATGAACACAAGAAGACAATGGCATTTGTCAATCAGACTTTCTTCTGTAGTCAAGATATATTTTGTCTGTAAATGTGTTTTTAATCTGTTTGCTACTTGCATATTTGCTATAAAGAAACAAGCATACTTTTTCTTTCATTAGGCTAAAGGTTGGAAATAATTTTGAAGAATAAATAGCATCAGACAGCTAAAGCATGATAAAGGGTAGGAGAGGTCCAGTAAGTGTAACTTAGGATCATATCATTTTTCAAATATAGAAGAATAAATTTCTTCTAAGTGCCTGATGCTGGATGCTTGCCTATTAAAAATGGACCATTAGAGAAACAAAATGACAACTACTTCTGTGAGCTGCAGTCCTTCTCAGGAGCACTGTTCTGCCTGGTTTTATCTCCCCTACACATCGATACATAATTTGCAAACAAATCAGAATCTGATGACACCATTTAAAATTTTACAGAACCATTACTTAACATACCTCTCAAAAACGAAAAATACACTGCACAATGTGCACAAGTCATTGAGTCATTCAAAAAACGTAAGCAGGGAGAGGTTTATATGGTGGAAATACTATACAACCTTTCAAGAAAGGCAGTCATATCTTCATTGTGCCTTATTTTTGAAGACAAAATGAAGCATAGCTTCTTTTCCTATCACTCAAATTGACCATTATCATTCATACCTTCATGTTCTATTATTTGTGTCACTGCAGCTAGAATTGCAGGATTTAGTTAGGGACACCTTATCAGTCATGAAACACAAAGGACAGCACAGCCTCAAAGCACATATATTTTAAACAATGTTTTACACCTCTTCTTACTTACAAAAGCTTCAGAACTGGTGGCCTGAATTAGGGTCTTTAGTGGTAGCTATTAAACATTAAGAGCCCTTTTTCCTGTACAGTCTCAAATTTTTCATTTTCTGTTTCATTTTCAGTGTTATTTTTATTACATTATTTCATAATGGGAAGACAATCACAAGACATCTTGATGATATGTGATATAGTGCTCCTTCTCATCCAGATAGAGAAAATGAGTGAAGCATTTCAGGACAATTTTCCAAAACTTCTACCAACCTTTCCTCTCAGACAAAAATGTGGGAAGCAGTCTTTTCTTTAAGCTTACTTAAAAAGACTTCCTGCTCAACTAATCCTACTTCTATCCTATTTACTTCATGTGGAGGCTAAAACTGAACCTATATGGTAACAATTTAAGGCATCAAAGGGAATACTAGCCCCAGGATATTTGAAGAGAAAAAAAACACCAATCAGACCTCAAAATCCCAAATGGATTTATTTTACATGTTCACAAAACCTTTTAAGCATCACTGACACAGAGCCATAAAAATTAGATCTATTTCCCAGCTGAGGGACAGGACACTCTAAAATGAGGTCTATGCTTTGTAGTTGTCAGTGGAGAACATCTGCCCTCCTGCACACTTGAGGGACTACAGATCTTGTGGCTAGTGGTTCATGTGGATGGATTACAACAGGCAGCTCTGATCACCTGCTGACCCAGCCATGGCATCAGCACATTGATAACTTTGCCCCCGGGGGCCACTTCTCTACAATCTCCAGAACTCAAAATCTCATTACTGATTGTGAACCAAAAAAAAAAGAAAAAGTCAAAAGTCCTGTGTGAAGGCTACTTTTCTCATCCATGTGGGATAAAAAGAGACCATTTGAGAGGTAGAGCAAAGGACAGAGACAATATCACTCATTAGCTGAGTTTATGCCTTGGGGTAGGAGCTACTGGGAGAAATACACTGCACTGTTATGAGTCCTTTGGGAAGAAAACATGAAGAGCAAAATATGCCCAGAAATGGAAAGGCTTAGTAGCTGGACACAAGAGAAGGATGGTGAGACAAGTTGAAAGGTTCATGCTTCAGCTTTCTGCACAATTAACGCGCCTCTCTGGGCACTAATTTTGATCCTCTTGGAGAATGTTTCTATTTTAACATTGATTGGCAGCAACACTAGAAAAAAATGAAGAAACGTGTTGGATTTGACCCTACACTTGAATTCCTGAATTACTAGCAAAAGATATAAATTGAATGACTGTCAAGCTTCTATACCACAGGACAGGTGTTTCTAAGAGTATCTCTGAAGCCTGACACAGCTGGTTAGAAGAATAGACTTGTCAAAGAGAGGCCAGAGACAGCAAAAATGCTTGATCCTGAAAGGAGAAATATATAGCAGAAGTCAGAGAAGGGAAGTTTAAAAAGAAGCCTTCACAATTATCTTGTGAAGTGGCTAAAAGGACTTTCAATGACTAGTTTATCACTCCACATAACTAAGGGGACTGACCAAAGTTTCTACTTGTATTTTTCCCATGCAGTTTTATTTTTATTCTGGATGCCTACACACACAGCTACACAAATTTACAGCACTGTGATTCAACAGAGTCAGAATCTGGTCCCACATGATCCTAAGAGTATCTACTTTCCAGGAAACAGCCATAGGAGGCACTGGAAATCAGGCTTGAGTCACAATGCCTCTTAGCAACCTCTTATATGAAAACACTTTCAGTGTCCACAACCATTAATATCAATATACATTAATATAAATCAAATTGAGCCAGCCACATTAAAACAAAATATGTTGATTTTCCATCTGCATTTTGTGCTGTAAATATAAGGGCATCTACCCATCTGGAAAAAATAAATAAAACCCCTAATCTGTAAAAAAATAAAATTACTGCAGTTTTCTTGATATTTAAACTCACTGGACTTCTCTGCCATCTGCAAAAATTGTAAGGTATTATTTAAAGGTGAAGATATTTAAATGCCTGGGGTTTGCTAAATTCAGGTTTTTCTCATTTCTCAATCTGATTATTATTCAAATGCACTCTTGTTTGATAAAACAAGGCACCTCTTGGTGTTGCCTGAAAACCATAGCCCAGAAAAATTAAATAATATCAAATATCATAAATGTCATGAAAAAGACTGAGCACCGACAATGTACAAACACTCAAACTGAGTACAATACAGCCATAAAATATGTCGGACAAACCTCAAAACACCAATTGGAATACAAACTACTTGATAGTTAATAAAATACTTGAACTATTTAAAACACAGTACATGCAGAAAAACAATTGCAATTTTTGTACTAAATTATACAACTCAGATAAATACTGGAAATGCATAGTTGCCAAATTTATACCAAAGTTGATGCTATGGGACCAGTTCAAAGTTCAGCCATTCAGCGTGAAGAATTAGGCAGAATAAATTTAGTTCTCAACTTCAATTTACAGCCTGCAGGAGAAGTTTTCCTGCAAGGGAATAACATCTGTATCTCTACCATCAACAGTGGGTCATAAGAACCTGATTCCCTGGAACACCCATGACAGGAGAAAGATTACATCCAATAAAACAGAAGTCACAAAACTCCCCAATTCACAGCAATTGATTCATAATCTATTAAATGAGGCAAATGATTTACAAAGGTCTCTGTTCAGACAATGAAGTGAGTTAATATCTACAGACTGAAGTGGCATGCACCGTTTTTCTAGATTAGCAAGAATGACATATATTATTTACCAGCTTGGGCATTATTATTCTTTTGAAGCTTCCATTTATGCCCAAAGACAAGCTATAAAGCAGAGCTGTTCAGACTCACCATTTGTCTTTAACAAATGACCTTCTCATAGGTCTTAAATTGTCTTGAATATGCAAACTCCATTGTACCAGAACGCCTTCAGCCCCACAGGAGAGCAATAAAAATTACCTGTGAAACCTTCTATTACAATAACTATTCTAGATTAAAGTACCAGCCATTTCTGAAGTTTATTAATACACTAGTGTATAGTGCTAATAAATTAGTGTATTAGTAAAATGTTAAGATGATGCTCCTATGAAACCCTAGGTTTATTCTTTTCTGGCACATATATATGTGGCCAGTTTTCACTGTAAGACCTTCAGGTCTTAATGGTATCTGTCACTGTTCTCTGCACTCCAGCCTTTGCAAATACATATATCATAATTTCATTTCAAGTTTTAAAAAGATTAATTTCTAGCTCTCCAGTCTGCAGAGTAGAACCTGAGAGTATGAACTCTGGGTTGTAAAATGAGGAAGTTATTGTTATGGCAACACTACAAGGGATGTGCCTAGTTTTTAATAGCACTTATCTTGAAGTACTTCTATTATTCACATTTTTGTTACATCACCTAAAGAGACAGGGACTTGCTGCAGAAGAACTAGCAACAAATGTAATGCCTGGACTACTGATGTATAGAGAAAGGCTGATATTTGGTCCTTTTTTGGAAACAGCAGGAAACATCCTCATTGCTGCCACTGCAGGAATCAGCACCAAGCCGAAGGATAACTTTGTGTCTAGTCTACTGCAGAACAACAGGGGACATGAGTTGTTTTCAGCATTCAAACAGAATTTTAATCTCCAGGCACATCCTGCCCTGCTTTTCATCTGCAGAGCTTTCCTTGTATTAGTAAAAGTATCAGCCGAAGTCAGGAAGATCTACAGAGTCTGTAGGATTCTTCCCTCCCACTCCCTAGCTCCTCATCTCACTTGTCTGGGTTTCCCAAAGCTTAAGGCCTGAGCAGATGAGGACAGAAATACATGGGGAAATCATTCCAGATGCTATGGTTCAGTGTAAACATATCAATCATGACAGGCCATTTCTGATGCATCATAACAGCAGCTGTTGAGTACAATAAATTATGCTTAATATGAACTATAGTTTCCTTTAAAGAGTAAGAAAAACTGTAAGTTCAAACTAAGGGTCTGGAATTGCATGAAGCAAAACAACCTATCCAAAATGCTGCTTTGACAAGGGAAAAAAACCCTCTAAAGCACACTGTGACCTTTCAGTGAAATGATATCCAGTCAATTACATGGCTGCCATGGTACTCAGACTCTCAGTGAGGTTGATGGCACATGACCTTAACAACAAGGAGCTATTTGATATTAAAAAAAAAACCAAAAACAACAAAACCAGCCAAAATGCCAAAATCAAAACAGCCAGAGGACAGTAAAGGGGAGCATCATCAGAATACATAGCAATGAAACAGAAAAAATCATGTAAAAAAATATAATGCTTACATCAGCAATGCTGACTGATAAAGGAGGAAGAATTTAGAGAAGAGAAAAAAAGCCGAAATAAAGAAAGAGACTGAAAGCCAAAGGCCATGCCAGTGCCAAAGCACAACAGCTTTGACATGGCTGTAATTTACTCAGAGTGCAGAGCAATGTAAGGGATCAGAATTTGATCCTTTTTTTCTGGACTTGCAGCCTTTTCCTGGGTTTATTTCCTCTGTTGCCACGTATCCCATCATATGTTCATCTCATGTATCCTTAGAAGTTGTTAGGGAAGTCAAAGCTGTGCCAGTAAGAGGTAAGGGCTGTGCTGAGCTGGATGTCCTAGGCAAGCCCAGAAGCTGCAAAACAACCTGGACAGGGTAGGACACAAGCTGTTGTGGGGTGGCTCTGGAGGACTCAGAAGCTACATACAGCTGAAAACCTTGTTATGGTGGGCTCTTACGCATTCCAAAACACCCTTTCAAAAACATCCATGCCAGCCACAGTATCGTAGCCACTAAACTGCCTTATGTGCCAGATGTTCAACATTTAACCAGTGTTACAGTTTAGTGGTGTGCTAACAAATAAAACTACACATCAACTCAGATGCTTAGTGTTTACTTTATGTAGAGAGACCTTTAAAAGGAGCTTGTTTTCAAAATCTGTAGGCAAATGTGAACAGTCAATGATTAGAAATGTGTTTTTAGAGTCTGTGGGGATCTAGATCGAGCCCTCATCTGGGAGCTGGGAACAACAGATAATGCTAGAGGGGGACAAACAAAACTATGGATGAATTCACTCTGTGTAGCCTGATACTGTGAAAGCAGGTGCAGTGACATGTCTTCATTATTACTTAATCTTTCCATCTCATAGATATGGGGACTGGGACAATGATGGGGATTGGAACTGTGGTGCAGAATACTGAACTGAGATAATCTAATTTATTTTAGTGTCTGCATTGGTATTCAAACTCAGCTGTTCATGAAGCAAAACAAGAAAATACATTTTGCCCCTTTTCTAAACCATTTTTCAGATGTTTCAATTATTTAACTAAGCTTCTCAGTGAAAATAAATGCCAAAACAGCTTTGTGAAAACCTTCCTCTCAGAAAAAACAAACAAAAAAAACCCCCACTGAGCACAAAAACATGAAGAAAGGCAGAAAGATGAAAAACTTATTTCATTCCAAGCATGTATTAACTGCATATAAATTAATCATACTACATAGGGAAGGGAGGAGCAAATCTCCCTGAGATATAATTGTGTTATGTATCACAAAACAGATTCAGGGCACACCGTGGTGGAACTGAGCATGAGTGACAGTAAAGTTGCAGTGCTGTGGCAAATGCATTTATGATCTTAAAAATAAATAAATCAGCATTTGTTGATAATTACCTCTGAGAAGAAAAGAAAAAAATAATTGCAGGTCTTAATAGCACCTGCTCTCAGTCAGTCTATGGAGGAACACTAATACATATGATGAGGGAGGGGATGCTCTGCTTCCTGCAGAGATCGAGGAAATGATGATGATACAACATGAGGAGAAATGCAAGAAGATCTGATAATCATGAAGTCATAAAATAAGACAAAGATTAAAAAAAAGAAAAAAGCCTTCTGATGATTTACTGAAAACAAAATCTCTTACTTTATAATGCTGGATTTCTATTTCTTATCTGTTAAATCAGAAGATGCTGCTTTAGCTTTTATGAGAAGAACAGAATCCTTGTAATGGTACTGTAATGAATATCAAAGAAAGGAGTGTCAAGACCAATAAACATCTGTCACAGAGACAGAACTGTAGACAAGCAGGATCTCAGGGCATCTTCAGACCCTAGGAATACTTTTCCCTATGTTAAGAGGAGCCGGGCAGGATTTTTCTCACAAATTAAACCATTACTCGCTCTTCAATAGGAAAAAAAAACAAGAAAACAAAACAAAACAAAACACAACCCCAAAAACAAAACAAAAAACCCACTCCCAAACAAACAGAAAAAACCACAACAAACACACAACAAACAAAATCATCCAAATCCAAATAGATAAATTTTCATAACTAGCTGCTGCTCCCCACACCTTTTTGCTGGGCATGTGTTCATTCACAACACACCATTTACACCCTTAGCTTACAAATCATCTCTATGGCAAACAAAGTTGTTCAATCCTGTGAGCAGAAATGCACAGTGGATGCTGTGAGTGTTAGTAAAATATACCCTAAGCATCCCTTCTCCTGTTCCTGTTCAATGACTTTTTAGGGGAGGTAGGATTACTGGACACAAAATTACTAGATTGCAACCTGAGGGTATCTTTTTTCCACCTACTGGCTTATGCATGTTTGTTTTACTTTGGAGGAAACTCCATCAATACTTAATACTCAATGACTTGACATCAAGAGAACTGCTGTTCTTCATCTTTTTTGGGGTAGAGGAAGGTTCCTCCATTAGCTTTTTGAAGTTCAGTGTTTGAAAACTGAAGCTTTTGATTAATTTGTAAAGGCAAGTCTACATTTACAGCTGTGCAAGAGAAGGAAAAAGAAAAAAAACCCAACGCCTCACTCTGAGCTTGGCGTTCTCAAGATAACACCAGAGTTCAGTGGAATTTTTGAGTTAAAAAAATCCTATGAGGTAATATATTGTCTCAGTTAAACACAACGGACTGCAGTGGCTCCTCTCTGTAAAGGTATAGACTGCATACAGGAAACAATGCATGGGTAACCAGCCAGCTTGCAGTTTGCACTTGCATTTCATCAAAACTCGGAGCTACTTTCCAGCACAGCTGGCAGTTAGCTTGCCCTAATTACTGCCACGGAGACCCAGATGCTTTTGTCAGCTCTTCAAGCGTGGAGGAAGATTACCAGCAGGCAAGCCAGCCATAGGACCAAGGATGGCTCCTAACAGGAGGCTTGTAAAAAATCCGCTAATACTTACGTTCTCTCTCTACTGAACAGAAGAAATCTAAATACCTTATAAATCTGAGATCAAGCCAGACTATTCATATACAGAATTATCATCTACGTTGAAGAAACAAACACAAACATGCTCAATTAAAGAGAGAGTTATCACAACAAGCTCTTTTTTGTGTAATTTGTCCAGATATAAAGTAGTGCCTTGAGCAGATAGAAAGGCACAGCTATTCAGCAGATGTTCCTGCCCACTGAAGGGAAGGGATGTGACAAAAAGATGTGGGGTCCAGCATCTCCCACACTTTGGTGTGGCTTCAACGTCTTCCTGACTTCAGTGGCAGAGGAGGCTGAGACCCAAAGGATTGTGGCCATTTTACGTACATAGATAGTCTGAATGAAGTAAAAGCAATTACTATTTTTCACATTTTGAAATTACATGGAGAGGATCCTCCATTCTCTTGCAAATTGAATTTCACAAGCTTTCAAAGCAATTTGGCTTAAGCTTCAGAAATAGACTCAGCATCAGCTCTTTATCCAGCAGTAGTGGGGGAGGCCAGTGCCTCTTATCACTGATTTCAGCAGCTGGTTGAAACCAGCACAAATTCTCTATCACCATACAAAATACAATTACCTTTTTTACCTTTCTCATTTGAGGGAAGAAAAAAACGTGTTTGTTTGAAAAACTAGAAATGCAGCTTAACCTGAAATACTTTCTTCTGTTCAGCTATATGATTAAATAAAAAAAAAAAAAAAAAGCCTGATTAATGCAGTTCAGAGCTGTGTATGCTGTAAGTCTGTAACCATTTGCTGATTTATTACATATAGTAAAATTCACCTGAGACTCAAGCTCTCCCCTGCCCCGTCTCTGCTGATTGCTGAATTTGAACCGGTCACTTTGGCAGAATGAGCAGAGCAATCTGTTCTCCCTAGCAAAAGCCAAAGAGACACACTGATCATAAAGAAGGTGTTAGAAGTTAAATATTAGTGTTATTGCTATTATGTTGTTAGGAGTATGATCCTCTTTTGAGCAAAAAAACCAGAAAATTTGGAGGGAGGGTCTCTTGTTGCCACAAAAGCAGCCAAATTGGCATTAGATGCCTCTGTGTAGGCAACTGTGTCGAGTCCCTCATGACTTCAAGCAATGTTCAAGTACGACAAAATCTGAGTCAGAAAATGTGTTCAGCAAATTAAATGCAAATTAAATGCACTCCCTGAGATGCTAGGATAGTATTCAGGAAAAGAGAATCTTATCCCAGCACAGATCTTATGCTCTTAATTTGTCCTGTATAAATGAACACTGACTTTGGGCCTAAATCTTTGATCATTTGCAGATGCCATAGCACACAATATTGGGGTCTACCTGTGTAGCTGGTGATTAAGGATGAACTGAATACTGAAGTGATTCACTGTCTCTTTGCCTATTTTTCATTTGAAATTCTTATCCCAAGAGCTCCTGAATTCTCTTTTTTTTATGCACAAGAAAATTAGAATTTTGTAAGTCATGTTCTCCTCTCAGCTACACTGATGCCTGTAACTGAAGTCAATAGAGTTGTACCACAGTGACTGAGAATTTGGCTTGGTATATGAAACACTTAGCTTTGTTTATTTGCCAAAGTCAAGGATCTGTTACCATTTACTTTCTGTCCATGTCTGGTGCCAGGATAATACACATTCCTGATCCAACTCTCAGAGCATATTCATTTGTAAGTAAAAAAAAAAAAAAAAATTAGAAAATTAAGAATTAGCTATTTGGCTGCTTTTGATGGTACTAATAGCTTTTTGTTCTTCTTTGAGAAACAAATCCTGTCAGAGAAACAAAAAGGTAGGTGCTTTGACAATACTAAGAAACTAGTCAGCACAGCCCAGGGAATTATTTCCTCTATAGTCCAGTATTTGCAGTTTCCTCTTGGTCAAGAGTGGCTGCAGATTATTCCATGAAACATCTGCTGCGACTTTCTGTGCTTTCAATGGAGGTTTGCACTCCAGTTCCCAGAGCACAAGTGAAAACCAGCATTAAATGAGAGCTTTGCTGCCATCCTAGGCAGAAAAGGACTGATATCATTAGTAGCATCATCCACATTTATCCCAGCTCTTTTGTCAGAAACAGGGATGGAAACTTGGAGAGAGACATCAAAGTTTGTACTGGAGAAAGTTATAGTAAAATTTATATTATGCCATAATATTGACATATCTGAGGTCTGCTTTTGTTTATGGTTATGTGTATTCATGTTTTATTCACTAGCACCCTGTATCTTAAGTTTCACCAAAACTGTTATGAGATATTCTAAGAAGATTAATTACTCCTATCTAACTTCTCAGTGTCTCCATTGTCCAAACTTCATCTTTACAAAAAAAGGCCTCACAGCCCTTAAATACCTTCTATTCAAGATTCCACAGATCACTTCTCTCCCACAGGAAGTTAAATACAGGCTCTTGAGGCAAATATGACAGCAGAGTATGTAGGAAAACAGTCTGTCAATTATTCATGTATTTTTAACTGTCAGTAGTGTGGTAAAGCAAGTGGTGAAAAAAAAGGAGAAGAGCTACAGAGTAATGAGCTATCTTCCCTAAAGATCACCAGTAAATGCTCTGCTGGTGATCCAGAAAAGAACCACAATTAAGAGAATGCTGACATTGATAATTAATCAACTATTTAAAATGAGCAAATCAAATCAGAGTACACTTTACATGCCCTATCACCTGTGGGTGAGATTTTGTAGAATGTAATTCACAGATGGTCTGCTTGGACAGAAATAAAACATTTCATTCATTTCAAGTTTTCACTGTTACAGAACAGTGGCTCAGATATCAGAATCACACCTCATGGCACATCTTAATTAGAAAGATGAAAGAAAACAGAACTCCTTCTTCTGTAGGGAATGAATGAGAACTGATTGAGATTTTACCTTTAGGTTAAACCTAGGTTAAGATGGCACCAGAACAGACATTATTATTTCTAATTTCAAGAAGTTACTTGATTCAAGAAATTACTTGAAAAGCACATATTTAAATCCCTTCCAATTGCAGCATTTACTTAAGAAGAAGTTTAAAGAAAACACATATATTTAAATACTATCCTGAACTGGAATTCCTCTGTATACTGAGGCCCCAGATGCATAATCTGAAAAATCTCATGTGCCTTATTCATCAGCAATAGATTTTATATAATTTCCTTTTACACTACTGAAAAAAAATAAAGCCATTTCAATGATTCCAGCCAATACTCAGGAAATGCACCATTACAGTTCTGCCTTACAGTTTGTATTTCTAAATAAAACTCTGCTCACACTGTGACTTTCACCTCTGCCACTTCATTTTTCTCTTCTTTGACAAGGAATGCCAGTGAGGAGTTTTACTATAAATTCCTGTTTTCTCCCATGGGCATATGGACTCTCCTTGTTACCTGACACGTGAATACACTTCCTTTAATATTTATCTATTTTTCCTTCTTTTTTTCTCCCTTTGGCTCCATCTACCTAGGTCATGTGAGTATAGTTTTTTACTGATGACCTTGCCTTGACAAAAAAAAAAAAAAACTTGCCATTTGTTTGGTTTGCTAGTCACCTGAACAGCATAAGCAAAATTTGCAAGTAATTCTGTGGAAAACATGTGCTTAAACCCTGAGTATGATCTGAAATATGAACAGCTATATATTCAGAACAGAAGAAAAAAAAATGGAAAGAAGGCATACTGTATTATGAAACCATTCTTGTTGAGTTATTCAGCTCATTTTACAACCAGCCCAGGACTATAGAGGGAAAACAATACACCTTGTCTGATGTACAACACTAAGCTAAAATCAAACCTTGTTGCTTCTTAACAATGCTGAAACTTCCACCTACTAGGATTAACAATGTTGCTCAGTGTTCATCATTATTATTTTAATACTGCACTAGAAAGAAGATGGAATTGCCATATGGTGGAATTATCATGTCAGACATCTGTTACCTCCCTCTTATGGAAAAAAAAAAGCACTTCAATCTATTCACAGACTAAGCAAGCTGATAGCTATTATTAATATATAAATATATTTATTATACAAAGATGTTAAGTGTAGGATTAAATTAATTGTAGGAATTTTTTTAGAGGTTTACCTGTATAACACTAGAAACATAGATAATGTTCTCTATTTCTGTGTGGACTCAGCACTACAAAAACTATTGCAAAAGTTTGAATACTAAAGTAGTTAAGATTGCAGAGGAGGCACTGCCTCAACAGATTTGCAAAGCTTTTCAAACAGTTGACTGAAAATATTGGGCTGATCTTAGTCATTTACAGATTTATGTCTAATTCGATGAATATAATGCACACAAAGCACTTTCAAACACTGGTTTTATTTGGATTTTCATTTTGAATATTTCTTTTTTTTTTTTAATTTCCCTGCACTTAAAAATAAGGAATATTAATTTTTTTTAAAAATCACACAGAAATAGGTTTGAACAGAAGTTTTTCTTTTCTTTCATTCTCAGTATGCTGCTGATAAAAATTGAAAAACTATTCTGAGTCATCAAAAATGATTCTTCCATCAATCATTGGGGAAGGTAATACCCACATCCTGACCCCTTCTCTCCTGCATATGGTTTTTAACCATTTCATAAGGAAAATACTACAACTGCCTTTATGCCTCATTTAACTATAATATCTGGCCATTTTGACCCCTTTAGAAAATATAATTTCTAAGGCTTTACCTGTGTATGGTAACACAAGCTACTACCACCCACCCCAGGGACAAGAAACATTAATGTAATTATCAGGGAAATATTTTAAATGTTGATGCTATCCTAGTTGCAATTAGACATCACCTCACCATAAAAATGTAGTGAAAAAATGTGTATGTTTATACACTCAAACACATATGCAAATACTTAATTTTTAGAAGGCAACACATATCTAGCTACCACTGCCATCCTCTACTGTGGGATATGAAGGTATTGATAATGCTTTGGCATGGATTAAATCAGTTAATTACCAAGTCCATCACACCTACAGAAAATGTATTCAGACTGTTATATTCAATACCCCTGGAAGCCTGGAATTAAGCAGCTAAGTCTTTGTATTAATGTAAGGAATTATCAGCTTTCCTGAATGCATTAAGTCTAGATGGATGTCCCTAAAGCATTCAGTAAAATTCCCAGACACTTAAATTTAGTGAATTTGTGGCCTCATGAAACATAGAGACAGGATCTACACTCTTTTTTTTCCAAAATATGATCTGAAATAGACATAAAGAAGGGGGAATATTTCTCTTTGGAATTTATTAATGCTAGCACATCTGTGAAAATCACAAGAGAATCTGGATAGGAAAAGAAAAGCAAATGATCTGTTAGCCGGTGGAATCAGCTATGGCTGCATGGATATCAGAACCTCACTCATGCTGTTCCCAGCATCCTCACAGCCTCACTCAGCACAGATAATGATGTCCTGCTTTAAAATCCTGAAAATAATATGCAATTGTCATTTGAGATATGTATAAGGCCATTTGTTCTGACCTCATCCTTTTTATTTTTAATTCCTGAAAATGTCAGAACCTTCTGTATATTTATAGTGTTATGCTGGGAGCTGAGAAAAACCTGCAAGCTAATGGCCTTTTCAAAAGCCCTGTCGACCGCTTCAGTCTTTCTTCTCGACAGGATCCACCCACAAAGCCCCAAACGTTTAGTATGTAGCTGAATTTAAAGACCTAGAAAGATAACATTGCACCTTCAGGAATTTTGTTCCCCGTGTGAGCCTCTTTCCTCTGGGATCTGAGGGAATGTCAGCACCATGGAATCTCTTCACTTGGGCTTCCTCCTCCATGGCTTCTTCTCTTTCCAGAACTACTTCTACCTGCTACATGTTCTCCCAAAACCTGGTACTCGCACCACTGTGTTTTTAGATGCAGACATAATCCGTAGTGATGATGTATCTGAACACATCAAAGCGAGGAATGGATTTGATCCTCAGACCATCATCATCTCACAGCAGGGAAGTGCTCGGTTATTTATTAATGGAGAGGAACTGGAGGAGGATGGTATCATTTCCCCTAGGTCAGAATACAAACCTATTTGATTTCTGTTCAATTAGTGAAGATGTCATCAGATCGTCTGGAGTGGACTTTAAGAAAATTATTCCTATTTCTCACCCCATGTTCCTATGCATTTCTAGGAGAGAGTGGTATAGTTTGATCCAAGGAAAAATTTCAGTTCTTCTCTTCCATAATGCAGATGCCCCTGCCCATCATTTATGTTTCCTCTTTGGAGAAACTGGCAAGCTTCATAACTTTCTTCCTTAAGTCTGTTTGGAGACTTTACTGTTCCACTTCATGTTAAAAAAGTTTCAATCTAATAACCTAATCTGCCTTTTAAAAATGTGTGTGTCTGTGTGTGTGTGTGTATAAATATATGTGTGTGCCTGTGCAAAAAAAAGACATTTCAACAACAAAGATTCATTAAGTGAAAGAAAAACTATGCAAAGTAATGAACACTGCATGCAAAATTATTCATAACAGAATTGCAGATGTTCTAGGCAAAGAGCATCAAGACATAACTATTAGGAAGTATCTAACTGAAGTAATGCCAGCATATAAACAAAACATAAGTTTCAGCTGTTCAAATCAACTGTTGATTACTAAATGAAAACAAATATTTAAAGACAAGTTTATCTAATAGATTAAATTAAATTAATCCATATATCACAAAGTACTTATTGAGTTATTCAAGACAGACACAGGATGTTGATACTACCCACGGGGGGAAAAAAGGGTCTTGCAGAAACCTTCTATACTAATTTATTAACTGAAAGTCTCAAGAATTGTTTGATTAAAGAAAATTATCTTCAATCTATGAAGCAGGCGTGCCTGTGAATGAAGATTTGGTCTTAATAACTGTAACTGAGCAGAAAGCTTTCTCACATTGCTGTCACGGTTGTATTTAGAGGAAATTTTCTGACATAATACAGTTGTATCACCTACATTTTGAAGAGCTCTGATACATTCTTGATGTTCAACAAAATATCACACAACAGACTGTTGTAGTCAGGTCCTTGCCTGCCCCACATAAAAGCAGGTTGAACACTGCAACTTGCAACAATTAGCTTGATTAATTAGATATGGAAAGAAAATTCATCTCTCAGCGGCTCCATGTGCCATGGAAGCACTTGAAATCCATTGGCTGGCTGCAGCAGCAGGACTGACACTGCTGCACTGCACTGGGGGGGCTGCAAGTGTGGCAGCACTTTGAAGCTTTGTCAGGGCAGGGTGCCTGCTCTGGGCTCTCACCACTGAGAGAGGAAGGTCACACCCTGAGTCAATTTGCTTTTCTTTCCCTCAGCTCTCAGGAATGACACACAACAGAAACAGAATGTATTATTTCATGCTTTCTGAAAGGAAATTGTGTGAGCCAAGCTTGTAAAACACACAGTGCTTCAATCATAAAAATGCACCAAAGGAAGTAGTTAACAAGATCTTCAGGCTTAGCACAGCTCCAGAAAATGATAAGGGGACTGAACGACTCTCACTTTCTTTTCATGGGAGAACAGAAGCTGTGAGACACAAGACAAGGATTTCTATCCTTCAAGGCTGCTGAGAATCAGTTACTGTAACACACCCCAAATGCAGAAAAATGCATTACAGCCATGTGATGGCACAGTTAAGGGTCACCAGCTCAGCAACAACCTCTTGCTCCACCTGGGTGAAACAATCTCATTTCTGTGTAATCTTAATGTTTAGTGTGCTGGCAGGCACTGAGAAGGAACAGTGGAAGGCACAGAGTGTGAGAGAGAACCAAGCGTTGCTTCATGTGAGGACCCTTCCTAAGAAAAGAGGTTGACAAAAGAGCTGTAATTGCGAGGGAAATATTTCTCCAACAACAAATCACTGCCTAAATTTGGGTTCAACTTTGCTCAGCAACAGTTTAATGCTGTCTCATGTTATGCAAAGGGATGGTTTAGAAATATTATTGTTCTAACACAATATGTGCAACTTACTAGGAATAAAGAAAGGCAGCATGCTATGAAAAAACCTGGGTACCAAGATGATGTTTACTAAATTTCACCGTTTTTAAAAATGGTAATGTGTCAGAATTTGAGACTGGATAAAACCAATCTTGTTAAAAAAAAAATAAAGCAAATTGTAATAAATGAATTTAGCCATTTAAACATGAAAGAACAACAAAATTAAAGCAGCAAGTGGCCTGAGATCCTTTTCTCTCAAATAGAACTTAAAAAGAAATCTTATTTGCAACTAATTAATCAGCAATTTATACAAGCATCTTGCCATTCCTTGGCTTACTAGCACTGCTGTAATTTCATTTACAAGCAGATTTTTTTCCCTGTGTGTACACACCATAGGGGATAATTTCAAAGCAATACTCAAGGTTTTAGATATATCTCACTGACTGAACAGAAATCCCATGGTTTAGCTTCCTTTTGGAGGGGCTGAAAACCCATCCCATGTGGATGGTGCCTCTTGAAGTTAATCCACAACAGAACCAAAGACAAACCAGAAGTCTCTTCTGGATTGTGCAGTGCAGTAGGAATGAAGTAGCATTGCTGATCATGCTCAGTTGTTTCTGTGCCTGTAGTTTTCCATGCAACTGGTTAGGATTTGCTCCATTGTGCTCCAAAGAGCCTCTATTCCTCTCCAGCAACTAATAGTAAATCTTATCCTCTGAGCTTGGCACAATTAAGGATACTGTTGGAGTATATATATATAAAAGTGTAATACGATAAGATTTTCAAAAACACTAATGGAATATAGAAACATTAATGAGTCTGAGGAACTTTTGAGAAACTCATCCTAAGTACACACATACAGTTTGTTTTTCTTTTTCATCTTTGCCTTTTAAACACAAAGCAAGGAAAGACCTGGCTCTGGAATATGCAACAGGAGACCAGAATGAGCACCAGAACTGACACAATTTAGCTTCTCTGGAAGCTTAATATCCTTGAAATCTTTATGCTGAATCAGATTTGACTGAATTGGTGAAGGAATGCAATATTTATTAAGAGGGACAGACAGACAACCATGAGTTCATATAAGTAATACTTGGAAACAACAAACCAATGAACCAATTCAAGAGGCAATTGCACTGAATACTTATTTTCTAAAGCCACCCTATTTACACAACTTCAGTACTCCAGCTGAAAAGCCAATGTTCAATATGCAAATATTTTGCGGTAGGATCAGGTAGCAAATATTAAAACAAAGATAGAGAAGTTTAATGTTCACTCTTTTCAATTTTTTAGACACCTTAAATGTCAGTGATGTTGTCAATTGTGTTTTAAAACAATTAATCAAATGATAAAAAAATCACTAGAAGAATCATAAAATTCTTAATATGATATTTTAAACAAAACAAACCTAGAAGTGCATGGGTTTCATGCACCTATGTAAATTTCTGTCAACCTGCAATTGAAATGTGTGCACTTTGCAACTACCATTTTGCACAGAGATCCTACTGCAAATGAGATTTGTCCAGAACACTCAAATTTCCCAGGATCTGTCATCTAAGGGACATGTATGACTGCTGAGCACTGGGATACTGGAAGATGTGGGATTCACTTTACACTAGTGAGCATCTATTGAGTCAAATCCTTGTGATTTATCAGAGCCCTGGGGAGGAGCTTTGCTTACTGGTGCTGATTAACTATGGACAAGCTGGTGTGACCATTCAGAGAAAGAAGTGGAGGCAGATACATGAAAAGAACACAACAACATAGAAACAGGAAATGTGGATAGAAACAGGAAATATTTTTAAACCAAAATGGGTGGAAAAAACTCATTCTCCTATTAATGCTATCATCCATTCATTTAATGATCAGTGTGTCTCCATAAAACATGTTCACATTTGCTCTCCTGTGTAGAGGTCATGTGTTCAACTACCATTCTTAAAATTGAACTCTTTCAATGGATAACGCGCCTGTTATCTCCAGTGCTTGTTTTTATTTGGCAGGTGAAGTCTCTGAGCCAAGCCTGTCATTGTCCCTGCTACAATCAATGCTATTTAAATATGCTGCTTCAATATATATAAGGAAACATACCCTTCACCTGATATATGCCCTCCAGGGCAACTGACCAAATTTCAGCTCATTGATTTAGTTCTGCCTGACCAAAAATCAGTGCCTATTGTTCCCAAACATGTAATCATCTCACAGTATATAGCAATTTCTGGCTAAGTGGCTTAGTGTTATTGATAAGAACCCACCCTGATGAGAACAAAGAGCACTGCCAGAATACGTTATGGAAAATTAAAAAAAGCTATTTTGCAGACAATTTTCAGAAACAGTTTCCAGTGCATGATAGTAGAGGCTGCTCTGTGGATAGGCTATCATAATCAAATCCTTAGAAAGGGATGAGAAATGAGCATATTATTCTTGATTTACTATCACTTCATTTATGATTTCCAGTTAATACAGATTCACAAAGCTGTGCCAAAGAGATACTAAAGGCCTGATTGGGCTTTCCTAATTCAAGCAAAACCCATTCTCTAAGTCCTTTTGAAGCCTTTCAGGCTTCTGCCAACTCTTGCAATTTTTATTGCAAACCTTGCAGTACTCAGTGTTTAGCTTAACATTTCAGCTCCTGGAGTTCTACAACATGAGAATCTTTATTTTCAGTTTTAAAAGATGTTTATCACCTTCATGACTGAATAGAAAAACTTGCAAATTAGACTTTTTAAAAGTGTTAAAAATAAAAGACAAAAAGAAGGAAGAATTTAACTGTATAATTTTGCTGTATAACTTCAAAAAAATTCTTAGACCAAATTCATGATTTCTGAAGTGCATACTTAAGGCTCCCTAAAAGTTGGCAACACATATTTTCATTTAGCACAAGTCCTGTTCTTGCAAAAATTGAGCTGAGGATTTTTTCCCATGCTCATAAAGGTATCCAAAATATTGAGCCTCCTCCCATGCAGTGTGGGGGAAGCAAAGGACCTCCCCTGCAATCCTCAGCTCCCATGCCAGCACCAGGGCTTCCCCCAGAGCTGGTGCCAATTTTGCACCAACTGCTTGACCAGGCAGCCCAGTCCTTAAATTGACTGATCCAGAATCTGTTGTAGCTCTGTGGTGATCCTACAGCTGTCTGAAAAGCCTGGATAAAAAACCACAGTGCAGTAAAGTGTCCCTCCCACAATGGCTGCAAAACTGCACACTTGTCAACACTGAAAAAACACAATGCTTGCTTTATTTCCCTCTTCCTCCCATCTCCTGATTTCTTATTTTTTCCCTCCTCCTTACCTGATACTTTTGTTTATTCTATGAGATACTGGAGGCAGGGACTTTTACTTCCTCTGTGTTTACACAATGCCTTGCATGGAGGCTGACAGCTTGAATGCCATTATAATCAAATGGGGAGTAGGGGGGAGGATTTAAGGCACTAAGGAAAATCAGGCATTCACCTACTATTGACATTCAAAAAGCTCTGAGTACCTTTCTCCCTTTTGAAAAATTTACATTTCTCAGTGCAATAATTAAGATGTCTGTCATCACCAAAACATCCATTGTTAAAACATTTCCGAGCTGGGAAAACCTTCATTTAGAGTCTTCAGCACAAAGCATTTCTTTCTCAGAAGCACTAAGACCTCCTTCATCTAAAATCATGCAGAACAGTATTCAACATACTTTCTGGAAGTCCCATGTGTATCTTGCATCATATATTGCTTTTGTCAATATCTATGAGGGAGCAGAGACTCCGTGAATTAAACATTGTAGGTATTCTAAAAGAACCTTTCCTATAAATAGAGATTTAAATGATCTTCTTTAAGTATTGCAATCTTTAATTGAATTCAATACCTCTGCAAATGGAGCAAACAATCTCTGACTGATTAGATAATTTGCTTCTATTCTATTTCAGCCCTGCACCGGTTTGCAGTAATGTAAGGTTTTTTCATTAGCAATTGATGTTCAGCTGGACATTTTCCTGAGTAACCTAATACTGGAGAGGTAACTTCTCTTCTTGTGCATTACTGTATGTCAGTGTAGTTGACACCATTGCAGAGGTTATATATAAGCAAAAATCAGGGGAAAAAAAATAAAGGGCAAAAATGAAAGAGAATGAAGAAATCAAAGGTAGATTTTTTTCCATGAGATGGTGAGTGCCTTTATCTCCAGTGATATCAAGGTGGAAAACGATTACTCAGCACCCTGCAGGACATACCCATGGGATCCATATGGCTCACAAGCTCAGAAATTATTACATGCAGGTAGAATAACAACCAGGTATTGATGCCTTGTGTTTTAGCTTTTATATTTTTCAGATTCTCTGCTGCTTGGTGTGTAACTCTGAAACTCCATTTTAGGTGTTAGTAAGTTCTCTTCACAGGGTAGTTAGACAAAACAATCACTTCCCAGCTAGAGAATCAAAGACACTTGTTACCCAAAAAGCACAAACAACAGGGAAGGAAAGGGGGCAAGCCAGGGGGTTGAGACTTCATAGCCTGGGGCTGTGATTGTACAGTTGACCCCGGTGTGTGGATGAATCAAAACTTATAACATTGTAAAAACTCATGACTGGAATCCATCTTGGATTTGACTAGGGTGTAGCCCTGGCCAGGGTGTTGCACTACCCAAAGTGTTATCTTTTCAATAAATACCTATTTTATTCCTTTTGCTCTGTCTAGTCTCTGTTCCAGGTCAGCCTTTCCAGGTGTCAGTATGAATGAAGAGAAGAAATTATGTCTCTAAGGTGCTTCAGCAGCTTCCTATGTCTTTGTTGCATGAATAGTATAGCATCCTGCAGACAAATTTTATCTCTGACTTTGGGAGGTTATCAATCTCTCAAATTCAAATCATGGGCCTGATGACAAAGTGTGTTCCAGGGAAGTCCCTGATTAATTAATTGTATGAAATGACACACAGAGCTTCTACCAGGCAGGACATTCAGACACAGATGGAGTCAAGAAGGGGTCATTTATACAGTCAAGATGCCCCAAGTGCTGCAGTGATGTTACCATGGAATGCCTTCCTCACAAATGTTGCTTTCAGGCTCCTAAATCAGGAGTTCCCCAAAGGATGCATGAAGTCCTTGCTCCAGCCAGGCTAACAGATGAGAGAAGCTGATCAAAACCCTCACTCTCAAAACTTGTTTTGGAGCCATGCTCTGCTCCTTTTGGTGCTCCTGGAGTCTGCTGGAAGCTCCTCATGGTGGGGGTATCAAGGAGCTCATGGTATTTTGGAATAGCCACTTCAGCCAAAAAGGGATAAGGAATTGCCTTGAGGCCACTCAGTCCCGGTGGTAGCGAGCTTCTCTAAAAAATTGAGTGGTCGTTCTGATAGAGTCAATAAGGACCATATCTTATTTCAGGCACCACAGCCTAGAAACAGCTTGAGAAGACCATTTTGCCCTAATTATTTTGTTTCCCCTCTTCAGAAAAATTTACACCTCACCACAGTTGTTAGCTTAAGAAAAATTTCTTCCAAAAATATCCCATTGGAACACCTCAAAAAGACTCTTAGTGGCTAAACATGCAAATAGTGTGCAAATTATACTGGGGAATACTCCCAGAAACTGAGGTCAACTGGCAAAGCAATTATACCAGTAAATTCCTGCTGCCTACAGATCATGCAAGGTGCCAACTGAGAATAGTCCCTGTGACATTCTTCTTCCAGAATTGTGCCTGGGAGTTACATGAGACAGTGGCAGAGGCCAACAGTATGCTGGAAACTTACAGAACAGCTTAACTTTGTTTAATTTTAATTTAGTAGCATTAATTTAGCTCTAATTATTCCACACCATGAGGGTGTTCTACACTTCTAGAGACTTCAGTAAATTTCATGAAGTCTTAAATTTTGCTACTGCAAAATACTGAGGTCAGACTAATTGGATAATAGAGTGCAAGATACTATTTAAAACAGAATTAAGAACAAAGAAAATGTATTGCTATTTATTAAAACTCTGTCACTTATGTCAATAATTATTAAAACCCCCTGCAACTTTAAGTCAAAATGCTTTTTTTAAGGACCATTTTTACCCTAAATGTACTACTTCAAGTTTGTTAAATAATGATTTTAACTTTTACTTTACTGTAGTTTTTGATCCATAGTATAAAGCATACAAAGATATCACAGACAGAAAAACTGAAGTGTCAGGTCTGATGCCCCAATTTATACTGTGACTTGAGATTTTAGACAGAAAACCGGCAACCTGGCTTTAGCCTCTGTCTAATCTGCATGTGTTTCATTCCTGAGAAAATGAACCTTATTCAGCACATCATGTCCCTCTCTCATGATGCTTTCTGTGTTCCTTGTCCTACTTCTGGATCTCAGGAGTGTAGCTGTCTGTCATGGCTTGATGGCACAGTGGGCACACGAACAAGCTTGTGAACCAAATGAACAAGAAAAGCTTTTAGCAGTGTACTGTTTTTTACTGGTTGGGTTGAGGGTTTTTTTGTTTGTTTGTTTTTTGGTTTTTGTTTGGTGGGGTTTTTTTCCTTTTTTTACGTTTGGCTTTTTGTTGTTTTTCTTTAAAAAATAAAGAATAAATATAAAAGAATCTTCCCCACTACAGGAGCATCTTGATAAGTTTTAGGTTTTTTAAAGCACAATGTCTGACTGCTCAGGGTATCCACAAGATGAAGGTAATTAATTCACTCACCTTTTTTTCTCCCCTCCTTTCCCAATAATTAATTTTCCCCACATATTATACAGAGATCCTGACAAAACCTGAAAGCAACTAAATATATCACCAAATTAATGAGATGCAAATAACCTCAACAAACAGTAAACAACAGCCTATGACTTGGATGCTGAGTCTCCCATGGTGCAGAGTGCTCTTAATTCCCTCTGCTGCCACTGCCTCTTATGAGGAGAACTGCCAGAGAAGATGATCAATCGTGGGACTAGAGAAAGTGCTAATTCCCTCTTTTCCAGCCTCTTGCAACTGTTTGTCTTCACACCTCCTTCCTGTTCTCTCTTAAAACTGGGTCTCTTTTCTCTATCTCATGGATAAAGTCACCATTTCATTATCTCTAATTCCAGACATCCTGAATTCCTATACTGAAAGTAATCGATGTAAGCCATCAAAGTAAAAAAGGGTATTTAAAAATATGCACCACTATGAAGATGGATGACAGAGCAATATAACTCAGCACCAGAACAATCTGAATTGGTGAGTTCGCCTAATTTAGAAGAAAAGCAAAGCCCTTACTTTCCCTCAAAATGCTGATGAACATCACATCCATGAGCCATGTATGGTACAGAACTCAGCAATAACTCATGCATTTCTTTAACAGGAACAATTTCATCTGGAGAGGGAATGCGACAAAGGAAGCCGCGCTCAGAAGTGCAAAAGGCGAGGAAGCTGACTGACCTGACCAATGGGTTCTTTGGTCGGAGCCTTTCCTCTTCTGGCGGTGCTCGTGGCCAACGTTGTAGTTGTTTCCATGACTGAAGTGGACATCTCCGACTGCATCGCGGTGGCTGTGGACTCGGTTGTCATAGAGGAAGGCACTTCACCAACAAGTCTCACATTTCCTTCTATCACGATGTTGGCATCATTTTCTGCTGCCATATTCAGAACTTTCAAGCCATTGTAGTAAAGACCAGAGAGCTGGCCTTGGAAAGGGTGGCCACGTTCCTTGCCTCCAATTTTTATGGTTGCTTGGCTATTGAAGATTGTGAGCTGACGCCCTGTGAAGATAATATTATATACATGCAAAAATGTTGACTGTGAACGCTGTACTCTACACAAGTGATAACAGATTGTCATGGGGTGAAAAATGAGAGCAATAAACTATAAGAAACGTATTTGACTCATAATTCATTGCTTTTTAATGAGGTGTCCATGAAATGCATAAATTTTGAGAGCGATTGCATTTTTCTTAATTTACGACGTTTTGGTATTTATATGTTTTTTGCTAAAAGGCCAATCAAATATATTTGCAAATGTGTTTGGCACTACAAAATATACCCCTCTCCCTTTTACTTGAAAGTAGTGTTAACTTTTTGGTGTGTCTCAAGAATGCCAGGTTTTCTAATTCCTTAAGATAACTTTTTCTTCAAGTCTGCCAACATTAAAAAGGTTTTTTTTCCACGTAATGCATCATAGAGCCTATAGCTTTATGTACAAGTGAGTTGATGTATGTATAGACATATACAAATATGTATATACACACAGACAGTTTATATATATGCCATCAAGTCACTAGGTCAAGTGAATTTTAAAGAATTTATGCAGTAATCCGTTGCATCTCTAGATAAGTGAATATTTACATTTTTTAATTAAATGTTTCCTTTTTGTATTTAAATATTTTATTTCCCTTCAACATACACACTGAAAAGAAACACATGGTTCACACTGAGTATCTCAGAGGCAGATTCAAAAATAGATGTCTGATTGGCTTTCAGCAAGGCTATCAATTAAAATAAAATATTTTAGATGTAAAAGCGGCTTTAGAAATGATACACATACCAATGGAGAAATCATGGCACATTTCCATTAAACAGAGAAATCCTCAGCAACAGTACCACTCTTAGGAAATAGAATAGTCACTTTAGTGACTATTTGGTTTCTGCTCACAAAAAGCATGCACACAACTTTAAGTTCTGTTTTAATTAGTGTTTGTTCCAAAATCCCCTTAGAAGGTTGCAAACGTTAAAGGGACTTCATTTTGATTGGCAATTCATATTGCCCACTATTTAAGATACCTACAGTTTAAACAAATTTTTTTTCAGGACCGTAATGAAGATATCATAACTACAGATATTTTTAGTTAATAATTTAGATGCTGGAACATATAATATAATCTATGAATGATTTATAATTTTTGGTTAATGTTTGCTATGAGTACCTTCATAGATTGAGTTAGTGGATTATATTTAACAGTCCCTTTAACCTTAAGTTAACAGGGTAAGATTATTAAACAGCTGGTACTTCTAGAAATGTATAGAAATTATTATACAAGGTATGCAAATATTACTCTATATTTTACTTTTTAAAATTTGTTTTAATTTAGTTTTACTGAAATTTATTTTTATGTTTATTAGTGTTACAATGAAGCACTACTTGGTTATGTTCAAATTATTTTTTTATTTGAAGTTTTAATCAATGTTTTTTACCTTTGTCGAGTAGCCATTCATCAACTACTCGACCAAGTCGATATGGAATTCGCTGTCTAGCAATCGCCAGGCGCTCGTTATCATTGTTTCCTTTAAAGTTTAAAGAGACATTTCATTGGTTAAAATCTGTAAGGTCAAAGGTTAAAAGTTAATACTTAAAGCTTGAGCTATACAGTTGCCACATGATTTTTTGAAATTTGGAATTTTAAAAAGTGCTACCTAGAACATTTCATGGTTCAGACTTTTCATTCATTCATTTATTTTATTTTAGCAAACAAAATTATTCCTATGTTAATTGAAAATTAGAAATCTGCATTTGAGCTAGGTTATTAAACTTATGTTATAGACAGACCCAAAAAACAAATTTAAACATCATCGAATGGCTTTGCAAAAAAATGATAGTTGACCTCAGGGTTTTGTCTTTTTTGATGTTTCTTATTAACTAGTTAAACATGTTCAGGTGAAACAGGTTTAATTTTTCAAAAGACATCCAACCTCTCACTCCAGGTTAGTCATTTAAAGAAGAAGAACACAACTCTTAATCACCATCTAAGGCACACTTACTTCTTCTGTCTAATAATAGTCCTGCTGTAACTTATTCCTAAGCAGAAAATATACATATTTCTTCGTTTCATTTAAATAAAATCCAGAGATTCAAATACACGGTCTAGAACAGAACAGGGCATTCACAGTTTGTACATTTTCTTAGGACTCCTTGATAATGTCTTGAAGGAACACCAAGGCTTTGACAAAAGTGACTTGCTGAAAGGTAGCCTGGTTCTGAAACATGGAAGTGTTTTGAAATTTAGCAAGAGGCCATCTGTGGTGGGGTTTCATAAATTAAGAATTAACCAGAACCCAGCAATGCAAAGGACAAACTTGTCATATTTGCCAACTCTATCTATTCTCAGTGCAGAGATCTCTGACTTCTCTAACTAAAACAGTGAGATAAAATAAGGCTGTTACAGTCAGAAAAATAGAAGATGAGGGATAATTAGCAAAACACTAAATATTTATTTGTAAGTATAATTTTTTGTGTTTGAGTGATATAGTTATGATCCCTCAGAATACCTCTTAGAAAGCTACTTAAGAGAATGGCAGACCTAAATGCTTCCTTCAATGTATAGGCTTTTGGTGGCAGCAGAGTTTTAGACCAACAGTATCTTTTTCTTTTATTGTATTGGTTCATATCAGTAAAGAATCTGAGAGATAAGGAGAGCAAGATGAGTAAAAAACAGTCATTCATAAATCATGTCAAAGTACAAAGTCAATCTTATTAGCTCAAATGTGCATATTTTCTTTGACTTAAAAAACCACCAAACCAATCAAGAAACCAAGTCCTGTATCTGCAGTGGAAATGCAAGCACATGCTGCAATAAGCCCACATAGCACTCAGAAAGATATGTTCTTGAGCTAGATGGATCCTATAGCTAATTGTCAAATAGAAATATTATCCAAATTCAGGAGATCAGTGTTCTGGTTTGTCACAAAATTACAAGCCATAACAGGCTTGCAGGGAAGAATCAGCACAATAGCCCCACAAAATTGCAAATGAAACCATGGTGGTTTTATGCAGATATTTATTCTGCAATGCTGAGAACTTGTATTTTCCATGTTTCATGCATCCCTCACTTGCTTTAGCATGGATGTCATTCACCATGCCAGAAGCTGACCTAGTTGCTTTCAGGAGATGGCCTTTTCATGTTCATTCTCTTTCCAATATTGAATCATAAAATGGTTTACTCTGCTGTGAGTAAAGACACCTTTCACTAGATCAAGTTGCTCAAAGCACATTTGACCTGACCTTGAGCCCTTCCAATGATGGTGCATCCACAACTTCTTTGGACAACCACAGAAGGTGGTTCCACAATTTCTCTGAGTAAATACACTATGTGAACATCTAAGTGTATGTCATATTAAAAAAAAATATGTGGACATATATGCATATATATAAAATATATACATTTTGTCTGTATGTACATTTCTCTCTGTTCTCAGTTTAGATACATTTTCCATAAAACAAAACTGAAACTGAACATCAAACATTTTAATGAAACTTTTCCTTTTGTACTTCTCCAAGAAAGTGAAAATTTAGAATTAAACACATCACAACACAACTACTATGATGATCTGAGAATACAGAAAGTTTACTTTTGCTTTTCCTGTTATGATCTTTAAAATTGCTTCTCTTCATCCTGGTCTCCTTATATTACAGCAAACTTCCTGGGACTAAATGGAAATCTGAGAAATACCAGAAAAATTTCCCTTCAGAAATGTCATGTGACCAGCACAGGAAAAAGAACAAGAAAAAAATTGTATGATCCTACATGTTTCTGTTCTGGATTTGTATCTTCCCTCAAAATATGTGTGTATACATGTATACCTAAACCAGAGAGCTAATAATTTATATTTTCTGAAAGTCAGTTACTTTCAGTTACTTTTAACATATTCAGCTTTTCAATAAGATGTTTCGACAGGTTTTATTGAGGCTTTATCAGCTGAGTCACTGAATAAGTGAGAGAACATCCTATTTCTAAAAGGTTTCCTTAACTTACAGTAAATGAATCATGAGTTTTAGTTAGTGTTGCGTAGCTTTTTTTTTTTTTTTTTT
>VXBI01014245.1:865486-1037452 GCA_013397375.1 Toxostoma redivivum
TTTTTTCTGGTTATCTATACTTTTTTTAAAAAATGGTGGAGTGGGTGAAATTCTTCTATGTCACTTATAAGAAAAGCTAAGTTGTTCAGAAGAGGTATGTGGGAATAAGGAATGCATTAACATAATGGAAATAAGTCTCATGGATAGAACTCATCCTTCACTCATCGACTCCACGCACAGTTACTCACTGGATGCCTTTCATGAACAATCTCTCTAGATCCCAAAAGAACCAGACAGTCATGGCAAAGCATGCACAACTGCCTATATTGGGAAGGCATTAAACTGTGTTGTTTATTCACCCAGTAGGTATAAATCAGAAATATGTGGTAAGAGGATCTCCTGTAGCCACCAGACTGGATCCTTAGTGCTATTGCAACTCTCTGTTGTAATTCCATGACTAACATGGGGTCTATCCTAGGCAAGGTCCACTCACTACTCTGCAGCTGCTCCAGAACATCTCTATGGTGATTGTGGAAACTCCTCTTGAACTAAAAGCATAAATTTTAATCTTGGCCAGCTTATACATTTCTTTGAATTATTTCATTAAAACATACAATACGTGTAGTTTTTGAGACTGTTATAATGTGATTCTAACAATAAATTATGTTTTCTACTAGCTGCAGCAGTCCTACACCACTGGGAGCAAAATTCAAATGAAAAGCAAGGAAATAACAATTTGATTTGTAAAGGTCACACAAAAAATAATTGCTGATTACATTAGTCCATTCCTCATCAGGGAAAAAGTGCACTGTGAAATACATCTCAATTTGACACTATTACATTAGCTTAAATTCTTCTAGTGTATAATATAAATGGAAAGGCTAGAGGGAAATGGTGTGGAACTTATCTGGATTTAGTTTCAAGGAGAACACATGGATTTAGTAATGATGAAACCAGTAGATACATAACAACTACATGAAAAAAAATTATATGTAGAATTGAAAATAACAGAAACTCCATTAAAACAACAAAAGTCCTATTTACTACATAATGAAAACACACATAGTTTCAATAACTGCTTCTTCCCAAACAACTGGTTTGGATAATACACTCTGCTACAACAAACCTGGATAGACCCAGTAAAACTGTATACATTTCCCTCATTTTATAATCTCATCCCCAGTGGAGAAATCATAAATACCACAGATTGTTTTCCTCAGGAGTATTCGGTTCATGCTTTTCTACCTTTATTTATGCTTGTTTTTACCAATATGGTGAACCACAAGGAACTTCTTCAGTAAAAACACTTCCAAGAAGGTTAATAAATTTTTTCATACTCTAAATAAACCTGCAGCTTTGAGATTTTATTCTGTTACCCATCTGAAAGATTAAGTGCTCTGGAAGGCATCCTTTAAATCGTAATTCATATAAAAAAAAAACCATGATGTGCCTAAACTTTAATTGTAGACAGCTATGTGACTATCCAGCATTACTCTTCCAGGTTATATGGCCAAGATTTCTTTGATTAAAAAAGCTGGGGAGAAATGATTCACTCAGGATGTGCACCATGACATTGTCTAACCTGATTGAATTCTAGATGGCTTCATTCTTCTGCCAAATACACAATATTTTGTCACAACAGAGTGTTAATTCCATGCTGGCAGAAAGGCTTCAAGGGAATAACAATAATTCCAAAGAATCAAGGTAAGCAGAGAAGAGCAGCAAAGGTCAAATCTTTGAGTCAGAGTTAAATCTTGTGTCACAACTGAGAAGAAGCAGTCCAAAAAAACTTTAATCATACCTTTATATCTATAGGTCAGCTGGGACAAACCAACTATGTGAACTTCACTAATATGTGTTTTATCCCTCCTGATTTATTATATTGTCAAGGCTGGAGTGTAATTCTATTTTGTGCTCTGAAATAAAGGTGTCAGTTATTGATGCGAAATAGCAGCATCCTTGAAAGGGAATAAGTAAGAAGGTTGAAAATCGTGAGTCTGTGAAGAGCAACCTAGACTAGAGAATATTTTCTTTGAAACAAACCTTTTAACAGAATACAAATTCACATTGTTAGTCCCAGTGATCTGTTAGGGAAATAAATAACCAAGTGATGAAACCAAGGTCTATCTCCATTTCTAAACTACTCTCTCTCCCTTTGTTTTGCTCATCATGATTTGACACCGCTCTTTCTGGATCATGACTCCCCTGACATCTGCAAGAGGAAGACAGAGACCCACATTATTCCTCCAGATGCAGTTAGGGATGAAATCTGACTGAAATGTCAGTTGCGTGGCATGACAGGAAGCCATAGCAGCTCTGGTGAGACACGGGGGCAAATAGTTCACAAACAGTCTCTCATGGCCAGGAAACGAAATCACAATCTCAGTAATGGCCCATAATAAAGTTCTTTCATATAATCTATTTCCATTATTGTGCACACATTCTTGAGACTGGGTTGCATGGGGCAGAGAAGAAGTCCAAGTTAACCTTAGGAAGTTACTGTGTTAGTGAGGGACTACTCTGACCTGTATTTTTGCTGAGTGCTTACAGACTTGTCTAGCCAGTGCTTGATCCAGGAGTGAGCTCTGGATGGATCAGATGAAGGTATATGTCCTTTTCTGTTGCTGAAAGATGTCAGCTGAACTTGTTACAGAATGTGGGGGGAAACACAGGAGGATACAGTGATCAGTCTTGAAGATGTTGTATGAGGAGTTACATACCCAGAAGGCTTATTTGGGCCTCCTCCAGTGCTCAGAGGGAAGGTACACACCAAGTTGCAGAATGTGAACATTTTGAACAAACCTTACTGACAGCTCAGTGAGAAGATAAAAGTGCAAAGAAACTCTTGTTAGAGAAAGAACTTGTAGCAAATAAGTAGAGTGCAGCTCTTCAATGCCTTACCTTCTCAAGACAATTTAGCCTAGAAAGAGAGAAATCACCATGAAGTACAACTCCTCCAAACTTTGAAGAGTCAAGCCTGGCAAGTTCATACTAAATGACCATAATATAATATGACCCTTTAACCCTACAGGAACTCCCAAATTTCTTATAATGAATATTAAGCATCCAAAGAGGCTATATGTCCACAGAATGCAGTCATCATGCAGTCTTCATAGTAGAGTAAAATTTCTCACTAGGGGCTTATAACACTGCTAAAAACAAAGGAAAACTTAGGTTTGCCTTTAAGAAAACAATTACCACATCTGTTGAAAGATGCCCATTTATCCTACGGACTATACCAAAACATCTTATATTCACCTGTAAGCTCCTTATTTCATGCGTATTGAACAAAGCAAATAATATTTTTACAACTTTCTACAGGATTAAACTTCAAACCCTCATAAACCTCTGAGGGGGAGTTGAACTTTCATTTCAAATCAACTACCTTCTGCCCTGTTTTGTTTTTGATTATTTTTCACTGGATTAATTAGCAATTAAATGAAGAGTGCACTCTTCCTGACTCTCACTTCCTCACTATAATGCAGTATCTGTCTCAGTTTGTGCAGTGCTGGATGGCTTATTTTGAGAGATTGCTGTATTATATCAAAAACAAGCAAGAGAAGATGAAAAGCAACAAGAAGCAGATAAGAAAACATAAGACTTAGCTGATAAATTAAAGGTCATATTTTGTTATCTGGAGTTTTATAAAGATCCTTTGTACTACCTGTGTAGTATTAAAGGAGCTAATATTATAGGGCTGCTGCTAAAATACGCAGGACAATTGATAGAAATCATTGAAGAGGAATGAATTGTAAGCATGGTACCATGCCTCACATTACCCCAAGAGTGACATTTTGTAGTTCTCCAAGGTAAAAGGACTTTGAACTGTTTCTAAATCATAATGTTACAGCATTTAAGGTTACCTTTTCTATATAAATTTAACCAGAAGTTGACTGTAAGCAGTTTCTTATTCAGTAGATTTTCAACAACCGCAAAATGGAGAATGCTTCAAGCCTATTGCATTCAAAATTAGCTAGATCTGAGATAGCAGCTACTAAGGGTGTTCTACTGACTTTTGCCCAGGTAGCAATCTGGATGATCTTCATTTCATGCTAGAAGAGAGGTGCTATACAGAATGTCTCTTGACAGAAACAATACATTATATAAATGAACAATGGCAAATGGGAAACACTGTGCTCAGCTCTCATTTTAAATTCCCACTGGGCCATAACTCCATGAATATCCAGTGTTCAGGTAGAAGCCATCAATAAGAAAGGACTTATTAACTTTATGGTAAGTCTCCTAATTAAGTTTAATCACCACATAAGATCCGAGATCGGAGTAAGGACAAACTGTCAAAAGGTCATTGCTCATATCTTAACATTTTATTGTAGTCAGTGAAAGGCTTTGGGAAAATCTATTTTTCCCATAAGTTATTTGCAACATGAAAAGTTATCTGAAACAATTGGAAAAATCTTCTGAAGTTAAATCCTGCTCTTGGTTATGTGGATGATAAGAGAAAATAGAGTATTTGCCTTCAGTTGTGATTTCCAAATCTGCTGCAATTGGACTGCTTTAGCAGACTGTTCAGGGGCAGTGCAGGGTACAGATAAAGTCATGATCATTACATGACCAGATTCATAAACACTAAAAGAAATCCAAATTACTCAACATCAGCCTTCATCAACAGCACACAAGCTAACTTCACTGCAGCTGTAAATTTTAAAAACGTTGATTTCATGTTCTTTCACAAAACATGAAGATGATGGAGATAGCCCCTATGTCCCAAAGTCCTGGGACATACAGGTGCTTTGTCACACTTGCTGCACCTGCCCAGGGTGTATCATCTTGTTCTCCTAGGGACAAGCATAATTACACACAAGCCAACAGAAACAAAACAGAGATCATTATTTGGACCAGATTTTGCCAAGCAGAAAAAACTAAATTTTCCCATATAGACAGAAAATGTAATTTAAGAGATAAAATCTGTTCAGTGTCAGCAGTGTAGGCAAAAAAAACCCCAACAAAAAACCCAAAAAAACCCGCAAACAAACAAACAAAAAAAACAAAACACCCCCAACCAAACAAAAAAAAATACCAAAAAAAACCCTAGCCCTTAGCCAAAGCAAGCTCGAGACTTTCAGTTCTGTCTAGAAGTGGCATTTCAATTTGTGTATTTTAGCCTTGCAGACATTTAACTATAAAAGAATAATCTATTTCAAATGGAAAGGTTTAAACTTGCATATATAGGGGGGTTTTAATGCTTTTGGCAAGACACAGCAGCAGAAACTGTAAATAATAGAAACAGATGCTCACTGAGATAAAAGCAGAGTGCTTTAGGACTGCGGAACTATAACAAGACCACCATGGAAAAGCGTAATGGCTGTGAGTAGACTCCCAGCAGAGGTTTAATTTTATCTGTTACAAATTGAAATAATCTGATTTCCTATTTATAATATATTTTTTAAAAGATCACTAATAATTGCCCTGTAACCTATGTTATTTTAAATTTTTATAAAATACAGGTAATTTTCTAATAATCTGCAAGATATTTACAGTTAGCTAAGGTTTTTCTCCTTGTGACTGATTTTCTTTTTTTTTTTCTTGGTCTAGTAAAGCCAAGAATACTAAGAATTGTTATGAAATATTTGATTTTGTTTTGAGATGGCAATTTTGAAGAGAATCGAAAAGTTCAATGCTCAGATATTCTGAATTTCTGTATTCAAAACTCTTCGTATTTTCCTTCTTGTATGGTTTAGGAAATTCTCAAGGAAGGGAAAGTCTGGTTACTATAACACATTTATCACATTCCTGTTATCTCTGCTTTGTGACTTCTCATATTCTCTGTTTAAAAATGAGACAAAGACCTGCTGCTGAGTAAAGACCCTGTGTGGAGAATAGGCAGAATGGCTGTCAGCGTTGGCACAAATCACATCCATGGAAAGCCCATTTCAGTACACCTTATTCTTCAAAAGTCCATAAATATACACTGAGCAGTAAGCATGGAAGTAGTTCTCTGGTACCTTCCTAAATCATGGCCTGAAGATGTCTTTGAATGATCTCTCCTGGGATGTTTTCAGATGGCAGGTGGTCTCAAGGCAGCCTTGGGCTTCCAGAAGAGAAAGCCAGTGACTCCAAAGCCAGTCTTAATATATGTGGATCCTGTGCCAGCTAAACCAAGCCATCACTATGCTTTAAGCTCTTGCCCAGGACACACTTTCATATGAGAAGCCGGCTTGGTTTTAAAAGCTAACAAGGCCTCATTTTAGATGGGCAGTGCAAAGCTGGCAGCTAACTTTCATGTAGGTCTAAATTCATTGGCTTGATTTTCAGAGCAAATCTGAGTTGAAACACCAGAATGGAGAAACAATCAATATTGAACTATTCAAGCATGTATGAATTGGCAAGGAAATAGATAATTACTATTCAACTGTCAATATGTTTAATCTTTCATTTTATTTTACAAAAACCTATTTGCTGATGCAATACCCACAATGTAGACCTGACTTCTACTTTGAAACACTTATGAAATGTTAAATGGGAAAAAGATCAACTTTAGAAAGAAAATAGCTCTGCTAGCACAATTTACACATCTACTTTTTCTCAGGGAACCACTTGACCTTTCAAAAACATACTGAAACCCACCATATTGAAATTAAATAAGGCTATTATCATCTTTCCAGCTTTATGAACTCTTGCAGCTTCTCTAACATGAAGCACTAATGCATTATTAAATATAATGTAATATGCTATTTAAATTATTTTTATTTCTAAATGATGGTACTGAGCAAGGTGAAGTATTAAATAAGCATCTAATTCAAAGCAGATAATACACTAACAGCTAAAATGGGCAGATGACTTACTAATAAAATATTAATACATTCCAGTTTAATCAGCATATTACAAGACAAAGTTCTGGCCTCTGAGCAGGAAGGACTACATCAGGCCATCAGTCTACTGTCCCATCATCACTCGTGAAAGTACTGGCATGGGCTCAATAGATTAGGTGGGAAAAGGAAGTTGTCCCCTGTCCTTGCTTTTATTCATACGTTCACAGATTTGCCACTTCTTCTAAAGCAGAACTAAAACTTAGAAACAAAGTTTCACCACTGAGGCTGAAGTATATTAAATTAACACTAAAATATGTCTAACTGCCAGGGTGGATTGTTGCCACCAATAAAGTGCAAGGCTAAAACAGGATTCTGACAAGGATTGGAGTAACATCCCATTTTGTTTTTTTGCACAGAACACCCATGGTGTTCGCATCCACAGAACTATGACAGATAAGGGAATTGTACAGGCAGCAGATTATTTTTGACACACTCCTGCAGCACGGCTCATCTCTCCGGCTCAGCTGGAAAAGCTGCACACAGGCTTACTCCATGGAATGCTCTTTAACTAAAGTCAGTTACTGCAAAAATTACATGCAACAAACTGTGAGCTATCAGATAGAATGGATAAGCAAGCAGTTAACTAAGAATCATTCCTTACAAGAATTTGTCAGGATTTATGGATGTATAAATATACAAAGCTGAGAAAGATAAATGATGTATTAGGATTTAAGTAATATTTCCAGTATTCTATTTCTGCTTTTTGCAAGCACATTCTCAGTTTCATGCAATAGGACTGACATATTTAAGGCATGGCATAGCCATTGATTAACACAGTAATGTTTCTGGATGTAGAAATGATACCTTGAAACTTTTTTTTCCCCTACTCTGAATTTGATTCCTGGAAAGTGATTGCTATATCTGCATTATAAGCACAGTAGTACTGCAGCATTATTCTTATATTGATAGTCCACTCCTAAGACATAGAACTAATGTCAACTGCATATCAAAGAATATGACTATTTACCCACTAAACCAGGTATTCAGACATGAAACTATTCTTTGGTTAATTTATAACCTATAACCAGATCAATCAGCCTTCCAGAAAACCACCTTCTCCTGATGTGATGACACACCATGAGGTAAATCTCTCAGAAGTGAATACCAAGGCTCACTGTTGAAATTTTGTGCTCATTTCTTCCATGAATTTCTTAGCTCTTGTTACAGCTTTCTAGGAACAAATAAAGAGGACTGTAAGCATCTACTGTTTTTTCCTCCTGAGAGCACTTAGACTGCATCAAGTCACTGCAGGTTTTCTTTTTGACAGTATAAATCACTGAATATTGTGCCTCTCCAGGGATCTCATTACACATATACACCAAATTATTTTCTTCCATAGAACCACAGACTCCAGGTACAGATTAGATACCTGTTCCAGAGCTTGTTTCAAAGTGCTGCAAAAGGTGCTAAAATCCTCCCCAATTCTTAAGGCTTTAGCCTTTTGTTCCCACAAGGCCATTTCCATAAACTCCTTTTTCACAGCCTCACGTGATGCTTTATATGGAGCAGCCTGGAAGACAAGATCCCCACAAGTGTCTTCTTGGACTTCTGTTTCTCCAGGACACTGTCTACATTGTCATAAGCTTTTTAGAGCCAGTAGAGAACCCCAGTGGTTGGGGGTGTTCAAGTCAGGGAGTGCCCCTCACTGAGAACCATCAGCTGTATACAATACTAAACTTAGCACCTCAGGCTGACTAATGAAAAATTAACTATATTCCCTAACCACTTGGATGAGGAATATCCACTAACTTTGGGATTGAAAATGAGATGCGTGGTTGTGATGTGCAGGCTCCCCAAAGTGTGGCACTGCCACACCGCCCTCCACTGCAACACCACAGTGTTGCTCCTCTCTGACTGTAATTTGGCTCTAAAAGGATGATTTTTACACACAGGATACCCATGAACCCCAGAGAACTTAATAAGGGAAGGAGGAATGCTGAAACTGAGTCTGAAACCTCTCTGCCCAAATCCTTCATGTGTGCCATATCCTACCACAGCCTTCTGGAACTGATAGTGCAGCCATAACTGAGTTTGTAGTTTAGTTCAGACAAAAACTTGTTTGAATTTACATGAGAGGAGCTGCAGGACTGGGACTCTTAAGTGAGATGCTAAAAAATCCTTTGGTTGAAAATTGCTATGAGGAAATTGCCGTGCTCTGAAAATGAGAGTATGCTTTCAAGATTTAGCCCTGTATCCAGCTATAGTTATATTTTTAGCACCATTTGTTCTTTTGCAAAGGGCGTATTTATTTTTCTCTCCCTATTGTGTAAACTGTCATTTAAAAAATTTAAACTTCTCCTCTATTAAAGCCCATCAGATCTGTAAAACAGGAAAAACAAAACTGTCTTTATATATACTTAACCTTGATGATAGTGTGTTTCATTCATGTTTTAATATCCACCAAACCCAGTGCTGCACTAGAAAAGCTATTTAACTCCTTAGAAATAGTTCACTGAGGAAAATAAACCATTTATATCTCAGTTAAACCAATTTTTAAAAGCATAATTTCACTGCCTTTAATTCAGTTAACTTCTGCATATAAGGGTGCAGAAAATTACAATGCCCTTTACAATGTTTCATGCTCCTAATACACTGAAGAATATTCATTTTCTGCTTCAAATTTTTGAAATGCTGTATACTACATAATCTGCCCCTTCTGAAGCCAATAAGAGTTCTAGGTTATATAAATTATGCAAGGTTTTCTTTTTTGAGAGGTAGGGTAAACTGAAAAAAAATAAAACTATCCTCTGGCTAACCTACCTTGCTAGGGTCAAGGCAGCTCTTTGAACACTCCTGGAACACTGAACTTAATTGTATATGCATGATATAATACAACAGTAGAATTTGTTGCAACTAAGGCGCCATTAATCTCAAATCCAAAGTATTAAAGAAAAAAATATTTTGACAGTGTGGATGCTGCAGTTGCAAGATGTTTTCTGTATGTTTTTTAACCAACAGGACTCTCCCATGTTCACAGGGCACAAAGGGGAGAAAGAGAGTTAAAGAATGTGCATGCTCAATGTTCCAGACAGCAATGATTTGTGTCCTTCTGGATACCTGCTTAATGCAGTTTGCTCTCTGGAAAATATATCGAGGACAGAGAAAGTTGCTGTTTTCCCTGCTGCAGTATGAATTATAGTGACTTTTTCTGAATTAGTTAGTTTAATGAAAGTTCTTATCCTGCAGACATAAAGTACTATACTGCTGTCACACCTCATGCCACCAGTAAAATATATTGGGGACACATGCACGAATGTGCCCCAAATAAAAAAATGCCTCATCTTCTGAGAACACAATAGCACTGCAGAGAAATTAATTTTGTTTTCCATATGATAGATTGTCTGGTTGGAAGGCTCAACACCACATTGATTTGTTCTGTCCTGAGAAAGGCTCCCACTGAAGATTGACTCTAGGCTTGCCCCAGAAGATAATGGAAATAGAGTGCACTGCAGAACAAGCACACAGCATTGTACTCTGCTCTTGCATGCTCAACCAGCCACTGGGAACTTCAGTGGGAGCCTTAGAGCAGAGCCATGTGTGTGCTCATCCAGTGAGGTGTCTCAGAAAAGGGGCACTGTCACAAATATACCAACTTAAGTGTTACACAGGAATCATTTCACTGGGGTGAGCAAATTATTGGCTTGGTTCAGCAAGTGACACTTTATATAAAGTCCTGTGTAATGACTGGGTTAGAAACCCACTGCGGGCTGGAAGGAAAGAGAAAGAAAGGAATCTGTTCAAATCTCTGCACTGACAACACAGTCCGGCCCCTGGGAAGAAAAAGAAGAATGACAAATTTCTTTTAAATCATGGATGCCATCAGAGATACCAGCATTATATTGTTAAGGAAACTATGCGGCTAAAATTCCTTGGGGTAGAGTTTGAGTAAGTAGTTCTCTTCTTAACCTATAAGATGTTAATCCTCCATTTCTAACTTACCCTACTAGATTGGATAAGTATGATGCTGCAGGTTACACAGAAAATCTATGTCAAGACAAATATAAGTTCATAAAAGAACCTCAAAGTATAGGTAATATTTCATCTTTTGTGATCTGACTTTTGGGAATTGTTAATAGATAAGGGCTTTCCTGAAGGGGTGAAAGGGACCAGCTGTGACAGATTTGCCATGTCTCATTCTTAGGTCTGTTTTCATTCCCATTTTATCCCTCTAATTTGAATCCCTGGAGCTTGCTGTCTTCAGAAATTCCATTTCCATATCACTCAGTAAATGGATATCAGCCCATCCTCTGCCAAAAAAACATGAAAAGAGCACATCTCTGTTTCTTTCAGTATTTTAAAAACGTTTTTCTGAATCACTGCTCATTTGACATTTTCTTTCTCCTTCCATTGTGCCATCTTGCCGTATTTAACTGAAAGGTGTTATACCTTCTGTGATCAAGTAATGACAACTATGCCACACATTTTATCAAGATTTGAATTTAATTACAGGATCTAACAAGACTTAGAAGGAATGAGCCTTTGTATTTCACCAAGATATCCAAGATGAAAAATAAAGGGGAAAAAAAATCTGTCTCCAGACTCAGAGAAGCATTATTATATTGCATTATCTGACAGAAAGACCTGATAAGCTGTCAAATTAAAAAGCTGATTTGGGAAATTTTACTGAAACCACTCTTTGAAAAGAGACTTACTGTAGTGCTTTGTTTGGGTATCACCTAGGTTATTTAAAAATTATGTTTATTTAAAGACAGCAGCAGGATAGGACAACTTCATAATATCTCAAAGAGCAGCACTGTTTAAAAAAAAAAAAATCCTTACTTTAGGTAAACTGCAGCAGAGGCTCATCCAAAGAGAACGGAAAAATAAATTTCCATTTTTGTTAACATCAGTCTTTCACATCAACAATGAAATTATACAGAAAGTGAGACCTGGGTACATGCTGACAAATGCATTCAATCATAACCAAAGAGCAGTCAGAGCTGTATGAAATGAGAAAAACATGCAAGAAATCAGTTGTGCAATTACAAAGGCAAGGTAGCACACTGGCCTAGTTACATCCATCACTTAACTGCTGGTTTGTGTCTCAGTAACTTAGATGAATTTTTCATGTATTTTGATTTCTGCTTCTTCCAGAATAGTTTCTTCCATCTCTGCTCTGGAGAACTTACTGAATTAAGTTTTAAATAATACCTTGTCTTATTTTTGGTTCCCCATGCCATTGTTTTACATGCTGGTATAATGCCTTCTTTTATTAATATTGTAACTAGACATAATAGCATGAATATAGGTGGATATCAGCTTCTTACAATAGGAAATCTTCATTGAGGATTTTGTCCAGACAAAACCAACAAAAAATAACACAATTTTATCTTTGCTTTGGCTATGTATTGGAGACATCATTTAAAAGGTAATTGTAGGAAACATTTTTTGATTGAATCATCAGGAGTTGACTTAAATTAATATGAGGACAACTAAAAATAAGGCTGTAAATCAGATTCTTGATTTTAAAAGAACAAAATTTGATAAGGTGAAAGAAGTCAGATTATGCAATCAGTATAAGGGGCTGGATTCAGCCAGGAATGACACTTGGAAATTCTATAAAGTATTAAAACAATTATATATATCTCTATGTAATTTTTTTTTTTGGAGTTTGCACCCACAAGGTTAAAATATACCAGGTGAGACCTGCTAGACTGAACAACTACACTATCACAGGCTGTGTTACAGAAGGGTAAAACTCCAGACTTGCTCAGTAAAGAAAGCAGTACCTTTCAGAATCAGAAAAATAATTAAATACTCAAGAAAAGTTGCCAGAACTTAAGCCCAAAAACCTCCCAAAGAAAGTAAACTAAATTAAAAAGCCAGAGATTCTATGGTGTTATAAACAAAAAGAGATCATAGAGTCAGTAATTACTTTATAGGAAGGCTGATGGTGATCCAAGGGAGCAAATTGAATTGACTAACAGAAATGTGTCTAATGTAGATCTCCATAGCTCAGAAAAAAAAGCAATGTACATATTCTTACTGAACTTGCATGAAGTGAGAAGAAAGTGAGAAAGATAATCTTTATCCCAGAACATAAAAATTTAAAACCAGGAGTTTTTAAATGCAGCTATCCAATGAGACATGTTATTTCTTGTAGTAGAGAACAGATAATGTAATAGCTTTACATGAGAAGAATTTAAAAACTATCCACTTGAAGTATTTAGTATGACCTTAGCCACACATGCTGCTTTAGAACAAATTTTAAAATAAATAAGTAAAGACATGAAAGCAATTGGAAAATCAGATAAAACATAAAACTTTACCAAATCATGCTAGGCTAGTTTAAGAGCTGTATTTGACAAGCTAAATAATTTTCTAGATGAAGGAAACAAAGTATATCTAAATTTATCTGGATTTCAATAAAGCATTTGATATGATGTCATGTAGCAAATCATGGATTAACAGTGGAAAAAATACAGGAATGTAAAAATTGTATGGTAAAGAGCTGAGAAAATCCCTCAAAACATCGGACAGCATTGAACTAGGGTTTTTTCTCTCCTCCTTCCTCTATCTCATGTAGAGACTGATATCCTGCTGCTGTAGCTATTGACAGGTTCTGAATTCAAGGGCTGCTTGTCTTGCATCGCTCTTAAGGCTCCCATCTTCCCAGGATTCATATCCTTCTAGGAACCAACACTGGAGCTGTCTTCTCTCTGCAACTCCCACTTCATTCAGTGTCTTCTCCAGCTTCTTAGTGAATCATTCACACAGATGATAAGCAGTCCTTGCTTGTCACATTCAGACCTGCCAATGTGTCAACAGTACCATATTCTGGCCCTTATGTTCCCTGCTATATTAACTATATTTGAAAAATAAAAAGCCTGAAGAAATAGTAGGTGGGTCAGATGTAACAAAGCTCACAATGTATTTTAGGGAGCTGATGCCATCTAGCTGAATGAGTGGAAGACCTACATGTCTTTTAGTCATGGAAACGTGGTAATGCTGAGTTCTACATGGAGTTAACAAGAGGAATATCATGGTGAATTCCCAAACTGCATTAAACTGTGCCATAGGAGCTACCACAGAGAAGACACTGTGGAGATGACTGCAATGAAGAACAATGGTTTTCCCCCAGAAAAGCTACCTCGGTGCAACTCTTAAGAAAGTATCCAAGCTGAGTTCCACAATAAATCATCTTTTGTGTTTTCTTCACTGATCTCAGTATAAAGTGCCATCCACACAATGAAATCTGTAGATGACATGAAAGTAGATATGGTGGTAATACTGAAGAGGCTACAGATATCAGTCAAGAGGAACAGAGCCCTTCTGAATTAACAGAAGTGACACCAAAGCTTATACAACAAAGTGCAGTCACACACTTAAGATATAAGACCAGTCACACCACTTCTTGCCCTAAATTGGGACACCCTGACAGAGAAATCATGAGGAAAGACATTCAACAGGTAGTCAGCTGCAGAATGACATTGAGCTTTCCAGTGCCGAGGTATGAAAAAGAAAATTAAGGTCTTAAAATGTAGAATTAATATCTGCATTACTATCTTTATATCCTTGAGATCCTAGTGTTCTCATTACTGTCCATTTTCAAACATATGTGCAGTTGAAAACCAAATTCAAAACAAAAAAGCATTGAAGAAAGGTTATTATGATGAACAGAGGAATGTGAAAACTAGTCCGAAAAAGGCATGTAAGAACAAAGTGGATGAACTGCAAAGTGCTTGCAATGAAAGCAAAAGAAAATTGCTTAAGAGTAGGATGTTTCTTCTAAGTTACTGTCTAAGAGAAACAACTTATGCAAAGAAACAGACTGGATCGAGTACATTTTAATTTCCAATTTCTTAAGATCTTCTATCACTGACCTTACTTTTAAATACACATAGGAAAAAGGAAAATGGGAAGCGGAAAAAAAGCCATCCAAACTATTATTCTGTTACAGGGAAAGTGGACCACTGATTTAAATATAGTTCCGTTATTATTTTCTTTAACATTCTAAACATTCTCAGAACTTGTTTTTGACTGATAATGAAAATAATTCATGAGCTGTGCACAGCATTAAACCCTTGTCTTGAGCCAGTGCAATCAATTAAAAATATTTTCTATGAAAATTCAGATTATCTCATGTATGTGCATTGTCTTTCATAGATCAACTTTACTTTTACCGCTACAATGCATATCCAACAGAGCCAGTTGTTTTTTCACTCTGGGATAAGAATGAAAAATACTTTGTTTGATTAAAATGTTGTTTAAGCCAATGAAGATTTTGTAAAATCTTTCATTCTAGAAAAAATGCAAATAAATTGCAAAAAACCAATAATTTCTGAATTTCAAAAATGTAAAAAATTTGAGTTTATTAAATGCTTTTATTTCAAAATACCTTTTTAGATTTTTATATCTTTTATTTTTCCATCTTGTTTTTACATTGTTGTCAAAGGAAGCACATTTTTTTTTAATTCTTCATTCACTAATCTTTTTCTTCTGTAGTAATCTTGAATTCATCTCTCTTAGAGCCTGTATGTATGGTTTCTCACTTTTATATTAAAAAAAATAATGTTATTCAATATATAATATAACAAATTTTAAATGATCACACTTCCATTGAAAACCAATTTATTTACTCCTTTGATTTTCATTAGGTGGGAATCTGTGACTCTGTTCTCCCTAAGATAGAGTTTGATCCATCAAAGAACTCGACCTTTACCACCAGGGCTGAGTAAATTCTTCCTGAATATTTCCACATGGAACTTCATCAAAGACTTTTTGCAAATCAAAAACCCCAAGTATGTTAACTCATTCATATTTATTCCCCATTATCTCCTACGAAACCCGAGTAGGTTTAACTATAACAGGTACCAGCAGACCATCCCAGATGGAGACCTCAGCATAAGCAGAACCCCATGGAGATGAGACTCCATGGACACATGGAAGGTCACAAATAACACTCATGAGTTTTGCTTTCCAAATCAGGGAGGGTGAGACTTTACTTGGTCACAAAACAACTACTGACTTAGCTGGTATTTTTCTCATTCTCTTCTTACTAATTCCATAGACTAAATATTTTAGACCCACACCTTCTGCTTCTAAAGCCTGATTTTATACATATTATACATATAAATTTACACATAAAGTGTTTACTTGCACATTAATCTTCTATGTATTCCCAGATGGAGAGCTCCTGAGAAATCCTCATGATTTTTCCAAACACTGTTATCTCCAAGGGAAGTAAAATCTTATGAGATGTCCTTATTTCACTGCAGGAAATGCAGGAAATTTCACAGCAGGAAATTACATCCAAACCAAGAGACATGGGACAGTCTGTGTTTCACATAAGTTTATTTGTTGTGAATAGAACTTAAGTCTTTTCGATTGGACTTGCTTCCTGGGCATAAAGGCAGTTTTTACTTTGTCTTTGGGAACAAGTTATGAGAGATTCCTCCACATTTGTAAGCTCTTTAGCTTATCAGACGATGGTGTTCCTCATATCCTTTATGTCTTACGATCAGGATTGAGGGATGACAGATCTGACTGTTGGAGTCAAAATAGCAAAGAACACACATGAGAGAGAATCAAGGTGGAGTCTTTCATCCAGAGGAACCCAGCAAGAAAAAAGGTACAGGCAATGTGTTACTGGACAAATAAACAGAAGTCAGAAGCTTTTGTTATTTTCCTGTGAAACACCCTGAAAGTCCTGTGTCCAAACAGCAGTGGCCAGAGAGTTTTGAAAATCTGCTCTGTAGCACAAGGCAAGGCAAACACTGAGTGATCATTTACTTGTTAGATTCCTACATCACCTTGACCATTATAATTTTGCATGGATGTGGTGACAACGGGCTGACTGTCCCTTTTATTAGAATATTCAAAGACACATATGCGAAAGTGCTTGAGATGTCTCCCTACCACTACACTTACACCTGAAAAACATCTTTGATCCTCTTCAGAAGTGGCCACAGGGGCTTGAATTTGGAAGCTATTTCTAAGCCAATAGTAAGCAAGTTAGGAAAGCACATGGATCACTTGGGAAATGCTAATCCATTCCTAGAGAAACAAATGTACTGACACAAATGTCTCCTGTTAATTTTACAGTCAGTCTGAACACAAAAAAAACCTAAGACAAATGGATGCTATTTACCCTAAATAGGATACATGGTAATAGCTGACTCCTAGCATTTATCTTAAAGTCATGTGTATCCCATGAAAAGATGACAGACACTTCTTCTATTTTCTAGAATACGGGGACCAAGAGAAGCATTTAAATGACGTGTCCCCTTCCCCTAGCCCATGGATGTTCTGCAGGAGCAACCTTTATCCCACAGATCCAGAGAGAGTCCCTAAAGACAACACATGTGATCTCAGCTCTTTAATCAAAACCAAACCACCAAAAAAACCCTAAACCAACTAACCAAAAAAACCACCCCAAACCAAAACCCATCACAGAATTATTCTATATTATACCAAATCCCTTAGAGCTGGTGATTGCCATATAGCAGAGGTACTAGCACTTAGCATAAGGTTAGTTTGCTCTTCTGCCAACATCCACGGTCTCTCACACAGGTTCTTCTTTGGTGTCTGTGCTCCATCATGATATATAATTCCCAATCACAGAGATACATCTGTTCCAGTAGTCTAGCAATGTTTTGGACAAGCTCTTTTCTCCAAGCAATGTGAGTGACCTGCTCATACTGTCAGATCTTGGTCTGTCAGACTCATCCCTGACATGACCCATGGTGTATGTGAGGACAGCTGCAACAAAGCTTTTCTAACGCTAAGCAGAGATCCAGCAATGACTAGGAGGCCATCATTTTAGATATTTGCCAACATCAGACAGTATCTTCCAAACTGCTGCAGGGTCCCAGGAATGCTGAGCATTCTCAGCAGACTGAACTGCTTTGAAACAATATCTAATAGGTAATTTTCTAGATAGAAAATTCTACATCAGTCTGATTTACGATGGAAGTCATGAAGAGAAAATCCTCACTTGTTAAAATGATAAGTTGTGCTGTGTGTTTTAAAAGAATCGTCATTGGGGAAACTGCATTTGACCACAGAAAGCATAGAGTCAGTGTCAGAAAAGTGATTCTGAAATTCTTTCACAATAAGTGGTGGTTATTGAGGCTTTAAAATGTCCTCTACCTTGTTTTGATATACTTTGTCTGACTGGCAAAATATACACACTTCACTACCAAGGAACAAAAATCAGATAATTAAGAAAACTGGTTTTCATGACAAATAGATACGGTTATGAGCACTATTATGATAAAGATTTGGTTTTTTTTTTTCCTCCTCTCTATTTGATCTTATTTGAAATACATTTTCTTTCAGGTAAGGTAGAAAATGTTGTTTCAAATTAAATAAAATGCTTTGTTCTCAGATTATCTAAGTCCCTATAAACATTGGGCAATCTTGACATGAAAAGTCAGAACATTTTATTCAGAAAATACTGAAATTAATATTACTAAATTTTCTTTTTTCCTTTTCTTCCTTTTTTTTTTTTTTTAATTTGACCATGATTTTTATTTCAATTTGACACAAATTAACAAGTTCTTTGTTTTATGCATCCTTAGGAAACTTACACTTCAGTGTAGAATTATTACCTAACTGAAGTTACAAGAGCAGCCTCTTCACAGAAGCAGCTGGAGTTGCTACTGTGGAGCACTCCCATCACCACAACAGCAGCCAGACCATTGGGAAGGGCAATTAAAACTAGACAGTGAAGCAGACAAGATAAGCCACAAGAAGTAGAAAGAGTCTGCATGGAAATGGGGATAGTTTATTGATTAGCAGCTCTGACTGCACAGTCAGCAGTTAACTCATTCCTGTTTAATATGATCATAAATTAGGCTGCATCCAGATATGTTAATATGAATTCCCTATCTGAAAAAGAGGTCAAGATAAAATACAAAGTTCTTTGTAAAGGTGCAGAGGGATGGTGATAATTCAGCAAAGAAACGTAACACTGAATTTAATTATGGCAGATGGAATAAATAAATCGAGTGAAGATATGGGCATCTTAAACAACTATGAAAAAACTACAGCATGCCACTCAGTCACAGGGCTATGCACCATCAACAAACACAAGAAATGGGGAAAACAGGATCAACATTTAATAAAGGGCAGAAATCAAAGTGTACATCCTCATAGCACTAGCATTTTTTGCAGAGAAGTGACAAGAAAGAAACTTCAGAGTGAAAAAATTACTTTGATGGTAGTCTGGAAGAACATACATATGTAAATCTAAACCTCTGCTTCTGAAAATCATGCAGCCATTTCAGGATACTGAAATCTTGACATTTGTCTAGGACTAAAAACACATTTTTTCCGAACTATATTTCAAAAAGCAACCATCTACCTTAACTAGGACAATCATCCTCTGCCACTGACCCCTGCCTCTTTTCCTTTTACAGCTCTCTCATTTCACACCCACTCAGATATAAATTGAAGGTGCATTGGCCCAGAGCAAGCTCAGATCTAGTGGGATCAAGAATGATGTCACAGAAGAGATACACTACATTATATTCATCTTCCAGGGTCACTCTTCAGCATTTTATGCAGCTCTTGGGTGAAACACACAAAGCCACTATGGAAGCTCTGTGAAGCATTGCTATGTGATATTGTTTTGCAAGGTACCAGCTGTTACCGCGCCCTGGGTATCCTTATCCACAGCATTACATGGGGCTGGATGAAAGATACACAGGCAATGAAACTGGAAAATCACGAGTCTCTGACCAGAAACTTCTCTCAGAAAAATTTCATCCAGCATTTTAAGACACCAAACACAAACAAGCAATGTCTTGTAATCAGACATCCCAACCTGAAGTGTAATTCTGAAAAAAATCTTTCCTCATAAAGACCTGATCAGTTGGTATGCTTTAGACAACCACCTGATTATTTAATTTTATCTTTGAAAAAAAAAATCCAGCATATGTAAGTATAGCAACTTCACTAATTAAGCTGCCTAATCTTGGTTTTATTATCAATTAAAAAAACTCAAAACAACAAAATTGGCAAACCTGATAGAGCAGAATAGAAAGAGAAGGATGTGACTAGATGGTCTCTGTCTGAGAAGGGAGAAGAGATGGAAGGCGAAAAAAGGGGAGAATAGCAGCCAAAAGCAATACTATGGCATACAGGAGGCATAAAATATTACTATGGGAAAGTCAGAGAAAATTAAGGGCCAACAGCAGTCTTAGAAGATCCAGCAATAAAACAAGCCAAGGGATTCTGTACCACAGCTAATGAAGCAACCAAGAATGCCTTGAAATGAAGCCTGCACATAGATTACTCATGGAAGCTCAAGAAGATCTAATTTTTGGCTTATTTTGTTCAGAGAAAACATCCAACCTTCTTCCACTTCATCAATCCCATTGCAAGGATTCTAAATTGATATTTGTTCAGTATAAACGAATTCTATCTGCTACTAGCTTCAGAATTCAAGGCTTCTTTTTGTGTTTGAGCCTGTCCAGGAGCTCACTGCTCATCCACACAGACCTCCTGGCATGTTTGCCTGATTTCCTCTTTGTTGGGATGCATCACTCCTGAGCTTGGAGGTGGTGAATTCATGCTCATCATTTAGGTAAAAACCAAAAGAAACAAAAAAACACCTCAAGCCTATTTTTCCCTTTGTGCTGAATAGGTCTTGAAACAATGACAAGTCTTCCTCAGCCTACACCTTATTTCAGCAGCCATTTACCAAATACTGCAAAACTAGAAAGCCAGAGGGCCACAGGAGAAACAGGAATATCTGAAAGATCAATGAGTGTATTTCAGTGTCCCCCTTTCCCTCAAGAATTTATCACCTCTCATAGATGTGTTTAACTTAGAAACTCTTAATGGCTCCAGTTGCCAGAGCTGTCATTCATTCATAGCATATTAGCACACAGATAGCACACTACTTCTGCTATACATAGTTTCTTTCCCAATACATACTCCCATTATTTCCTATATTCTGAATTATTTCTTAGAAATTATCTGAAGGTTTATATTTCACTTGTGGATTTTTTAAAAATTATTTTTATTTTTTTATAAAGTCAAGTCAATAGCTGGACTACAACCGAAATGGCAACAACAATAACAAAAAAACCCATCCTGAATGTTAATAATTAGTCCAGGGAATGACTTATACATTCCTTACTAGTGAAACACATCCTCCTGCTGCACTTCACCCCCCCCAAAATGAAGAATTTTCTACTTTTAAACCGATAAATCAGAACTGTCATTTAGGGAATAGGCATTCTGGTTTGCATATTTACCTTCATTTACACCTCTATATTTGCTCCCTTTTGCTTAATATAAAAACACAGAGCAACCGTTAGGAGATAACAAGCAGATGCATAAGTTACCATTAATGACTCAGTAGTACTACTCAATAAGAAAGGAATTGTGTATCTGAAAAACCTGTTGCCTTTAAAAATGAATAAAATTAGCAGCATAGTAATCCTCAGCATGTGGCATTTCCATAAAATTAAATATGGACCTGCTGAAGGCAGCTCTGCCGTCATACTAGTGGTCCTCTTCAAGTAACCAGCATTATCTGCATAAATATATCTTGCAGTTTGCATTTGAAGTTAAGGCACCTCAGTTTGGGTGGTTGGCTGTATAATTGATAACTGTGATGCCATTTGATTTGTGTCTGCTGGAAGACTTCTGCTAAATTTATAAACTTCAGAGTGCTCTAATCTTGTAATCAAAAGAACACAGACAACCTTCTCCTCAATAAATGTTTCACCCCATCACTTGGGGATAGACTTGTGAGTCACTTTAAACTGTGTAGCTTTTGTCAAAGCCTTTTTTTTTCCCCCCCCTAAACCAAAAATGCAATAAAAACAAATGATAGCAAGAAACAAAACTACTACTTCATGCCTCAATAACTGCATTTTTCCACTTCCAGTAATAACTTGAATTTGGGCTTTTAAACTCACTTAGGAAATGCCATCATCATAAACCCTACTGCTCAGGATTCTTTTAACTACTTCTGCAGCTACTAAAACACTTCAAAGAAGCTGATATTGCATTAGGAGAGGAGCAAAATGAGGCAAACTCCAGGCATCCCCCATCCTATTAATGCCAGGTGTTTGTGTGAGGCCTTACCTGCTGGGTAACGCTCGATGACAGGCCAGTTGTCCACCTGTAGGGTGGCATTGCCACCACTCCTTGTGAAGCGAACCACGTGGTACTTCCCATCGTTAATGATGGCGTTCATCTCTTCGATGGCGATGTCATCCGTCCCAACATTAAATTTAACTCCAATTTTTCCTTGGTGCTGCATAGTTTAAAAAAAGAAAAAAAAAAAAAAAGAAAAAAAAAAGAGGAAGAAGAAAAAGATCTAATTAAGAGTTGTTTTAGAAGAAATTGAGACAGTGTCATACAGGGGAAGATTTTTAAAACATCTCCCCTCCTCAGATGTAACTTCTGTTGGTGTGTGGCAGGGACAAACCTTCTGACAGCTTAGGAAGTCTTGGACATGTTTTTGAAGGATAATTGATATTCCAACTGAGTTACTTCACCAAATTGAGCTCTCTCCTTTTCCCAGAGATTCAGATCAAGATGAGGATGGGGGAAGATGGAGGAAAGCTCAAGGTTTCTGTCTTTGCCCTCTCCCTCACCTCCATGAGGATTAAACAAAAATTTTCCTTTTAGACTTTCAAAACAGAAAGCCTTTCAGTGTCACTTGAGATACAAGAATTTTCTGGCCATAAAAGCCAAGTACCAGCCCTGCTTTTTCTTTTTGCAAACCCCATTCATACTTAGAGTCTTCGCAAATTATAACAAAGAAGATTTGTTTTTTTTCTTTTGGAGAGATTTTTGGCATCACATTGTAGTGGTTCTGAATCATTAAGCCAAGATCACACTGGCTGATTAACAAGGGCTTCCCTGTTCAGAGCCAGAGAGCAGGAAAAGGCATTTGCTGACACAGGGACCTGGTATTGTTCTCACTAATACCAAAGACTCTTTTTTTTTTTGCTGGGATTTGCTTATAAACTTCTGTGTTAGAGTACTCTTAGGGCTAAGGGGACCTCCCATGCATACCAATACCTGGGACCAAGGCAGTAGATTTTCCAAATGATTGTCATATCGACAGGTTTTCATATTTATTGACTTTTAATTATTAAAATGTTCACTCTAACGGGACACCTGCATTTTAATAAAGTCTTTTAATGTCTATTAAAGTTAAGGGCTTTGTAATGTTTCTTTTTTCTCCTATAAAATCAATTCTACTCTTCAGTAAGGGCATTTGTTACACTGAGGAGAAAAAAAGAAAAACACTGCACAGTATGAGATTAGGGACTTATTCACAATAATTGTTAATTCTACGTGAAATTTAATGTTCCTGGAAACAGTATATCCTTCTTTAAATTTAAAAAACTTCATGAAGTTTTTACATGACCAGATGAAACACAATTAAATATTTTACTGTGTATGTCTTGGTCACTCACATCAAATCTTCCGGAACCAGTTTCACCTCTCTAGCAGAGCTCTTGTGTCTGCTCTCTCTTTGTCTTACTACCCTGGCACTGCTTCCTGCAATAAGCATATTCTGCAGCTCCTTGTCTCTGGAAGTCCCCCAAGCAAAGAACTCAAGAGTTTGTCCACTTTATTTTATTCTCTTCTTTAAAATATTTGTTTTCCAACAGTGCTTGCATACTGAAGTTACACAGCTGAACAGCTGCTGAACACCTCTGCAGTTCTTCAATATTTTGGCATGACCCTATCAGCTCCTCAGCTATGACTTCTATTGAAACAACTAAAGGACCGTTCCCTGAAGAGATGTGCAGAATGAGTCTGAAATTTTTTTTTTTGTTGGCTCAGTTGATTTAATAATGATCTAAACATTCCTCTGTTTTTTTCTTGTGGATTGTTTTAATATTTCTCCATTTGCTGGTCCTATTTTTCCATGTCTATATAGTGTCATTAAGGAGTCCACCTTATCAATTTATGCTCATCTTCTTTTGCCCCTGGTGTGAGTTACATAGCAACTTCCCACTTATCTTGGAAAGGTAACTGTAGCTCTTCTTAATTTCAGAATAAATGTCACCCATTTTTTTCCCATGGATGCAGTAGCTTATTTGTTTAACCTGTTTCATTCATATGCTTACTCTCTTTTCACAGGAATATATACAAAGAAATGTAACACTGTCCTGCTTTAAAGCAATGTCCTCTTTTACTAATTTTTGAAATGCAAAAACCAGCATGTAATGATAATGGTGTATGCAACTTCTTATAATACTTTCAAGAAATCAAAGGCTCTGAGGATTAAATAAATCTGGCTAATTTTTTACTGTGATTTATAATTATACCATTATTATACTATAATTATATTATAACCTAAACTTTATATACCAGTTTTCTTATTTTCTATATATATGCATATATCATTTTAGACATTTTAAAAAATTACAAAGGAAACAAAACAGTTTTAAAGTGAATAGAAGTGGTGGGGGTAAAAAGAAGTGGCACACATGGCACATATGTCAGCAGTTTTTCCAAAGTTAGAGCATGTGGGGCTGCATCCAAGTTACCATTTGCAAATGGCCAGGTATTGGCAAGTGAAATGAATGTTTTGCAGACTTGAAAGCAGACTTTCAGCCTTTCTTTATAGATATGTACCTTCTTGCAAAAAACACCAAGTTTTCCTGACTTCCCTACGTTTGTACAGAAATACTGTGCACAGACACCAAGCATGCAGAAGCAAGAGCAAATAGCACCCTAAAAGCTGGTAACATATTACAGTGGTTCTTTTGTGTCCATTTGTAACACATTTGTGTACCTGAAACCACAAAAAACTCCATTTTTAAAGGATATGCTTAATTTTTTCCACACTTCCCCAGCATCTCTGGGCATCTCTGTAACCCCTTCCATACAACAAGGAAGCAAATCTGTGTTTCAGATTGAAGATTTCCTGATTATTATATCCATATTTAAGTTTGATTTCTGGACATCAAGTCAAACATTATATGAAATACAATCCCATTGTGCACAGCCCTATAGAACCACGAAACAAAACATGATGCAGCAATAAGCACCTTTCTATGTAGATGGGGGGTTTTCTAAGCCCTTGCATTATCATGCAGGAATTTGACTCACTGCACACCTCCCCCACTGCGAGATAACGTTATTTTTCATTTGTCTTTGTCACATTATTTTTCATATGTCTTAGATTAAGACCATGTGCACACAGAATTATTGTGGATCAGCTGACATGCAGTAACCTGTTGAGATAACTTGATCTCAGCCCTCAGCCTTGCTATGCTTAATTCAGTGGGCCTGCAACCTTTTAGAAAGAGCTGGTTTTTATATTTCCTCTTTTTTTTTTTTTTGAGCAATATGGTAGTGCAGAGAGGAAAGATACTGATAAAACTAAATTACTGTTTTCACTTTGTCAGCCTTGGTTGCATAGTAAAGTGTCAGAATTTTTTCTTAATCACTTGTTCATTCAAAATAATCTTAGAAGTCAGCCTTCCTGTCAGGAACAGCCTCAGACTGAAATGCTAAGTGAGAGGTTCCCTCTTCAGCATCCTGCTGATGGGCACTCTAGAAATGTCTGTGCATCACTAAATACAGCAATAAGTCAGCACTACTGTTGAATGGTGCTATCCTGCCAATGCCCAAAGCTGTGCAGGCTCACATTCCCACAAGCAAAGATGATCATTTCAGCGCTCTCCCGGTAAAAATCAGCTCTGTACACAGAATCCATAGAAATCCACTGCACTGTTTATGGTTCCCAGCCTGTGTTTTCTTTTTCTCAGTCTCACGCAGTTGTGAGAGAACATAGTAATGGAATCAATTCCTTTTCCTACTGTGCTTTTATCTATTCCATACTGCTAAGGCCACAATAACAGCAGAGTCGTGCAGGAGGTGGGAGAGTTTCCAAGAAAGGCCAAAAGAGAGGAGGGATGCATTTCAAGAAGTGGCTCAAGCATTGAATCTATGGAAATTTTTTTGAACCTCAGAAGTGAAGGTAGTAGAACAATGCTAAATCCCCCACATCACCACCACTGCTCCATGGGGCAATGCAGCACAGGGGCCTTGGATTCATCTACAGACACCCCATCCCCCAGCCAGCAACACAAAACTTTTGGTTTGGAGTTGCTTTGGCCAACATAGCTGTCCTGTTTCTGAGACCAGGGTAGCTTTTATTTCTACACTACCTACACAGGCAGATAAGTTAATTTGTTGTTGGCCCGTACATTACTGCAACATGCAGTGTAGGATTTGTGTATAGTTTAAATTCTGCTGTCTAAGCTCACAGGCTAAGGATAAATATGTTAATGGCTTCAAAGCAGTTGGATAAAACCATGAGATAGCTCCAATTCTATGCTTCTAATGTGCTCTGAAATATTGGGAGCTTTGATTGCTCCAATAGTATAGGATGTGTATGTGTGCACGTGTACATACCAATCACTTAAAAATATTTTGTCCTCAAAAGCTCTGGCAGCAACTGCTGCAATCTAGCAACTCCAGTGGAGTATTTTCAAGCCTGTTTTATGAACTGTGTACTCTAAATACTTAACACACTTCTGATGAGACACCAGGAATGCTGATGAACCTGAGAACCAAGCAAGAAAGGTGGAATGCAAATCAAGCCAGCAGCACACGCTGCAATTTGTTCCCTGTTGGACACTAGTTCAGTGCTACCAATCTGCCAAAATGTGCATATATATCTATATATACTCTCACATATATATATTTAAAAAAAAACATATATATATAAAATTGATATTTCCTATTTCTTGTAACATCAGCAACTCTTTACTGCTCTCTGTAGCAATAACTCTGGAATTAGTCAAACATGAGTGCATGCAAATTTGGCAAAACAGTAGTTTTAGAACAGACTGCAGACAGGCTAAGTTCATAACACTTACAAACTTTAACCACTTCCAAGGAAAAGCAATAACACTGGGACTCCCACAGGTGGACAAACTGAGAAGAAAAAAATTCAAGCGTGCCAGATTGCATTTTATATCATCAGCCCCTGAGGCACCACTTTATGGTGAATGCAGTAACAAAGTCAGAACTAACTGAGAGTTTACCTTGATTTTATTGAAGTGTAAGTTTCTTGAGTTTTATTTAGAGTGAGATCATTTCCACTCAAATGTAATCAATCAGAGGTTTATATTCTATATGTTAGAAATCCATGCAAAATGATGTGCTGGTTTTGCACATCTGACAATTGGTGAGGAGGAAAGAAGCCACTCACAGAAATTATTTTTCTGAGAGAAGCTGTTAAGAATTTCCTCCATGTCTGACAAAAACCAATCAGTGATCAGCTTTGAGAACTGACAACCTGTTACACCACTGAGAAAGCTGAACACACCTCTGTGAACACGCATGTTAAAAAAAAACCATCCCAAACAAAACCTCTCTTGCTTTCCAGCCTTTACAGAGAGAAGTTCTTCCCCCTCCTGGCCTGGGGGAGGGGAGGCTGTGGGGCCCTGGCTGAGGCTGGGCTGGGCCATGGCTGCTGACATCTTACCGACATTAAACCCTGTCCCTCTGCCGGCCTGGGCCGGGTCATGGCTGCTGACATCTTACCAACATTAAACCCTGTCCCTCTGCCAGCCTGGGCCAGGCCATGGCTGCTGACATCTTACCAACATTAAACCCTGTCCCGCTGCCGAGCTGGGGCCCACCGGGCCCCTCCACCATGGCTGGGCCGGGCCCCAGCGGCTGCCAGGCAGCAGGAGGGAAGGCCATCAGCCCCGTGGCTGGGATTGAACACAGCAAAAGCCGGAGAGGAGCTGTGTGGCCAGAGCAGCCACCGCCATTCTAGCCAGGCCTCTGCTATCCTGGCCCAGCTCCTGGCACAGCCATCAGGAATTCTCCACTGTAAACAGCTCTGGCCACACCTGGCAGGGACCACAGGACCCTCTGCAGGCCTCAGGCAAAATATGAACAATTTCACTGCCCAGCTGAGACTTGCAGACCTTCAATCTTCTCTCAAGTGAGAGAAAGGGACAAAGTGAAGACACATAGAGCAACAACATGAAGACACCAAGGTCAAGTGAAGTAGAAGTGAGGTCCCAGATGGGAGGGATTGAGCAGATGCCTCACTCTTGGGCTGAAATCCTCTTGTAAGGCTATGGAGAAGATATAATTGATACATCAGACTGTTTCCCTGTAACTCATTGAAAAGCAAGGGAGAAACATTGAAATTGTAGACATTAGCAAAAGCATCCATACTAAAGCAAGCAGATGTTGAAGTAGCTGTGATCCCATGAGAAGCTTGAACAGAGGGAGAGAAGAGTGATGAAGACCCTTTTCCCCCAGGGAAGAAGAGAACCTCTGTTCCCAGAGATGAAGATGATCTCAGAAATAGATGAAGAGAACCTTTGCTTTTGAACAGTACATCCTTAAAAGTGTACCCCATTAGCTGAAGAGTGAGCCCTTGAAAACAGTTGTGGGGAAAGCTGTAAGTCGAGGGGAGGGACTTTTACACAGTGATAAGATTTCCATTCTTCCAGGCAACTGAAGACACTGAAGCCACAAGAGAGCTGCTTTATTGTGGAGAAGTCTCCGTAGCATGAGAGACTCCTCTCCCTAAGTAAACTAAAGAAAGACTATTGTAGAGGTGGTAAACTGACTGAATTGTTTCTGTAAGTTATCAGTGGGAAAGAAAAGGGTGTGGGGGGGTGGAAGGAGAAATGTTCTGAAGGTTTTATTCTGATTCTTATTATTCTTTTAGTTCTGTTAATAAAGTTTTTCTTTATACCCTTTAAAGTTTGAGCCTGCTTTGCCTTTCTCCTAATCCTATCTCACTGCAGGAAATGAGTAAATAATTCTAGTGAGTGCACAGGCAATTTGGCCAGCAATAAACCCACCCCATAAATTGGTGCGCTGGGAATTCTCAAATTTGCAACCCAAAACCACTACAAATAATTAAAATTATCTCTGAGTTCCTTAATCCTGTAAGGAAATGTATATTTTAATATAGTACTGCTTGCTTCTGAACGTGCAGAAGGCAGAAGATGCACTTCAACTCCAAGATTAATGGAGTAACTATATATATTTTAATCCAATAATCCATCATTATTTCTTATTACCATCTGGTATCTTCTAGAGGAAATGCTTCCTGGAAAAGACACAGAAAATAGAAACCATATGGGAAGAATTCTTTGAATGAATACATCTCTTATATTGAATATAAGAGTTTTCTGAATATTGAGTTTTAAATTCATTCTCTTGGGCTTTATACCATTAATCTAATATTTATTTTTTGTTGTTATTGCTTTTCTCTATGAGAAATGACAAAATATCCAACCTATTTTTTCCAACATTAACCTTTTCTTTTTTCCTTTTTAGTCAACTGCAAGTCAAGACACCATGGAAACAGGCATTCTCCTGCTATACCTCACCTTGAGTACTTATAGTCAGGTTTTGTGCTCTTTCATAAATTCAGAAAGGTATTTCAGAAAGGCTTTCAGCATATTAATGCTTGACATACTGCAGAAGATCCAGGAGGGGCATGAAACCTCTATCAGAGTGCTGGTTAGCAAAGTTACTACTAAGAGGTTGGCACTTCAAGCAAGGAAGCAAAGATTTCTGCACATGTCTGATAGAATGCATCTTGGCATCTGACAAGTGGGAAACTTTGGTTTTTCTTTCTTTTCCCAAAAGCTGGTAATATGTAGCTAGTGTGGAAAAGCAAAGAAAAAAACAAAACAAAACAACCAAATCAAACTTTCCCTTTTTTCTGGTTTCCTGGTGAGGACTCTAAGCTATTCCCAGTGTTCTTTCTTGAAAGTTCTCACCATTTATTTGCACTGTTTGTTTTCCCAATATTTGTTTATTTCTCAGAGTCACATCTTTGTAGACCTTATGAGAAAACAAACAAACAAAAAAAAAACCCCAAACAAACAAACAAAAAACTAAAATAAGCCACACACAAAACCCCAATACTTTTAATTTTAATCCAAGACACCACTTCTGATAATTGTAAAGAAAAGCTTAAAACACAAAGCCGTGCAAGTCACTGTTGGCAGACCAAGAGAAAGAACTGGAAATCATGTTAAATCGTCACTGGGCTTGATTGGTGGCTGGAATTCAAAGGTGGCCCTTGGATTCCTGTGAGAAGGCCGGTCAGATCTATGCTACCCATTTACACACACCCATTGGAAATGCAATCTTGGCAGCAAAATGCTGCCTAGCACTGTGCTATGCCACTCTTCAGATTATTCACAGAGGAAAAATGTCTTCAGAGCCATAAATGTTACCAGTATTTCCTGAAGCACCTGTGCATGGCTCACCTAAGCACAAACACACCTTTTTCATCTACACCAAGATCCTTCCAGAGTCAGTACAAAGCACTTGAAAAACAGATCAATAATCATAAATATACAGCAACAATCCTTTTTTTTCCTCCTCTAGTTTTGGGATCCCCAATTAGTTGTCTCATGAATTTTGTAAAAGAGACATGGAGGGAAAACTTGCATCATATTTCACTCTCCTGATTTACTCAGAATTTCTGTAAGACCCTTTAATACACCATTACATGACCCAAATTTCATGCCATTAAGTTATCTAAGTTTTCTAAATCAATACAGAAATAATAAAAATTAATTGTTCACCAGATGTCCCTGGTTGACATATAAAAAATAGCACTGTCACTGTAACAACATCATGTATGCAAATATATACAGATGCTACCAGACCTACTGCCCTCTTAAGCATTGGTCAATAAAAATTAAGCATCATCTAGCCTTAAACCAGTAACCCTTAAAAGAAGTAAATGAAGTATGGACACAGCATTCCACTAATTTACAACTGAGGTGCACCTAGAAAAAGAGCCACCTAAGTGGCTTACTAAGTGGAAGGAGCAACATGTGCATAACAATTTTTTATGTTGCAAAGTGCCATCTGTGTGACCCACAGAACAAAATTTCTGGAAAGAAGATATCATGAGAGCAGTCACTCACTGACCCAGCATTTCAGGGCAGGAAGCAACTACCCTTTACTACCATGAAAAAATGACTTGTATCACTTTTCTGCTTTAAAATAATTGTCCTCACAGTCTGCTTTAAAGTGTTACAGCAATTTGATTTATGCATAAAGCTCAGCAAGCCGAAAATATAGAAATATTTAGAAATCTACATTCTGACACTTCAATTCTCAGTTTGCAGTCTTCCTGTTTAGTTTTAAACATTGTGATTCTCACTGCTATGTATTACAGGTGTATTATTTTAGGTTACCCTGAGGGTGAATTCCTGAGACAGTACAATTATCTGAAGAACCAACCCTTAAAATGCAGTAGTTATGAAAGACACATGGTATAGAGCCCACAGCAGCAGTGTACTGCATCTTCTTATCCACTCAGCATCATTACTGCAAGTACACAAAATTAGGTTTTTCTGAGAAAACATACAGTAAAGAACAATTTAAGTAGCCAGTCCTTAATGTGGTATTTCAAAATAGAACATTTCACAGAAATATCTTGACCTTGCCAGTGTCTCATCCAGGGGTTCAGTCATAGTGAGATGCTATGGATGGTTTGAAGAGATGCTGTTCACCAAGCAGAGCACAATTTGAAAGAAGCAAAGTCTTAATTACTGGCCAAGGTAGCTCACAGGGCTTGGCTTTGCTCTGTACACTTATTTTCCATGTGGGCAGACATATTGAGTACCTTAAATACAGGATGTCCAGCCTGAGGAATTCCATACTTGCATACTCATTCCATACTCATTGGAAGCTCCAGCTATTCACAAATTGCAAACACTGCTCGTCCCCCACACATATATCAACATGTTTCTGAATGGGCACAGTGAGATTTGAAAATTAGGCTTGCTTTCCAGTTTTTCATAGTGGTTTTATACAGAGGTTATTAAAACAGTGTTCCTGGAACTCAATACAGTCATACAAATGTGCAAAACAAACGAGTAGAAACTTGGTATAGTACAGTCTAATCCACACTGGAAGTTGTCCTGGCTTAAGGGCATTGATTTCTGTGTATAGAAAGGTTTCAAAGAACTCTTCTGATAATTTGTGTGTCTGAAACAAATTCAAAGTCAGAGTGAGTAGGATGTATAACTGGGACCAGAAGTGAACAATCAGCAAGTTCTCAAGCAGGCTTTCATGCTAAATGATTAATAGCCATATGATCAACACACATGCTCATGAAAACACCAGTAATTATTTTTTGAGAATCTGGGCCAAAGGACTTTTCATATTAAAAGCCTGTAGGGAATTATTAAAAACCAAAAATGACATTGGACAGCCAACTCTTATTGATCTTTAATGAAAAATTAACACCTACCTGCTATTCATATCTTTGATAAGCTCCCCTTTAATATTAAACAGGGTCTTGAATATTTCCAGATGCCTACAACAAACACTGGGAAAAAGCCCTTTAAAAAGACTTTTTAAATGCACACTTTGTATTCCTTTATTGTTTTGATTGCCTGCATGCAAATACATTTCCAGAATTGTTTCCTAAATATTGTTCTATTTCTTTGGGGTCACCAGTTGGAAATAATATCTCCCTAATTCATCTAGGCTGCTAAGTACTCATTAGTGACATGGGTTTATATGAAAGAAAACTGAAAGGAAAAGGAAAAAGATCTAGTACACAAAGTGATTTAAAAGCTGGGCATCTGAACAGTGGACTTAGATGAATATTTTTTGCTTCCTATCTATAAATGAAGAAAGCGTGATATTCCCACTTCAGGAAATTGTCTATCTGTAACAATTTATAAATGAAAAGTAGATCAGCAAAAGTAAAACAAACAAAAGAAAACACATACACAAAAATTGACTACTGGTCTATGAGACAAATGCAGAACTGAAATGAAAAGCCCTCACACGAGAACATATAACCTACACTGTTCCCAGCCAGCAGAGCTACAACATGCCACAGGTAGGACTTGAGGTCCCTGGAAGAAAGGCAAGTCCTGGCTGTTGTCCCAATTTTTGAGCAATCCTATCATTTCTGTGCCAGCTTTCTTCCTTTTATCCTCAAGTGTAAAGCCATTCTATGGCAAGCTTTAATGCCATGTATATTTTCCTCCATGGTAGTAGTTTCCTTTATCTTACTTTTCTCCACCTTGAAGATCTTTCAAAATCAAAACCTACTTGACAATTTACTGGTGTGCTGTGCTATGCAGTGCACAGTAGCCTATTATCAATGCTATAACAGAGGATCTAATTTCTTTTGATCACTTAATGCCACAGAGCATGTAAAAATCCTTACACCAAATACATGTAGCACATGAAGTGATCAAACAGTGTTTGTTGACTGGACTGTGAAATCCCTCAGGTAGCTGGAAGAGGAAAGCAAAATCTGATAGCTACTTCTATGTTCTCTGCTCCTGCTGCTAACAGCTCCCAAGGTTTGAAAGACATTGCTTTGGCATCTTGGGAAAAAAACAAAACAAAACACCACCCTGTGGAAGAGAAGCACTACAAATGAAAGGGCTCTGTACAAGAAATCATTAGTGTTTGTGAACAGCTTCTACAAGGAAAAAATCTCTGGGGGGATGTATAGCAAAATAGCATGAGCACCTTTGACAATATGCTCTTCGATAATCAAGAAGTTCCTTAATTGTATTTAATAAGAAATCTGCCAGAAAACTGGAAAAGCTGACCTCAAGAAAATCAGAAAAAGATCAAAACTGAATTTAACCCACTCCAAGGGAGCTTTGCCTATAACAGAGCTCTGTACTGTCAGACTCTTAGTGCCTCTCTGAAACAGAGGACATTCATGGATGTTGTTGTCCTTACTGGAATGGTCAGTATCAGTCTTGAATGATGTCCAAATATATTCATGCTCATGAACACAGTGTTATTTTAAAAAATCCTAACAATATCTAAATATTTGCTTACAACATGTAAAACAATAGCCATTAACAGCCAAAACTGAAAAATGCATCATTATCTTCAAACTGCACACAGGAAGGGAACAGCATCATCCTTTTATTTAAAAACTCTTCACTTACAACAGGCTTTTATTACTGCTGGAAAGCATTATTTTGGAAATGGGGCATGTTGGGCAACCAGCAGTCAATGGTTTAGGGCAGCATTCTAACCTCATTGGTAGTGTTCTGCTTATTCCTGCCCTTACTGCAGCTACTTTCTTCATTTCTTATTTTTTATACTTGGTAGATATTTACCTCGGAAAGTTAAAAGTCAGAAGGAACTCCATAGAAATCATGGCTGCTTTAGAAATAGTAACATGCTAAAAACAGAGCATCTCTCATTAGAGTTACTTGTCACTTTTTCAGAGCTTCTGCCTCATACTGCTATTCTCACACATTTCACTGTGGAAGAGATGTGATGGTAAAATATTTGAAAGACAGCTGATGCAAATTATGTGCTTTCCATTTTTTGTTTCTTTTTAAATTCTGTCTTTACTAAGATCAAGGTTTTACTAGAAAGAGAAAACCAGACATATAACTATTTTCCTTTTCATATTTCTACTGCTTTAATGATAGGGACTATTTGAAAAAGAAAAAAAAATATGAGTAATTTCACTGCTATTTGGTCAGATAAGCTTTTCCAACTACATTAGGGTGGCAGAGAAAAGAATGAGCCTCTCTGAAAGTGAAAATAAAAAACATCAAAAAAACTACAGAGACCCATTGGAAATGTGACTTTCTAAAAACATAGCAGGGGAAAAATGTCTGCATCTTCAATAGCCTCATGGGAAGCTTATGTTTGAAATATCTTGTGATCTGCACCAGATAACCCAATGTCTTGCTGACTTTGCCGGTGTCACAGAGGTGATGTTTCCACATGGGTGAGCAAACCACTCGAGCAATTTATTCAAAAACATTAGATCCAAATTGGCTTTAGTACAGCACCAGGCAAGGCAGGTGTGTGTGCATGACTGTGCACACATTCTGCCTTTCTGACATTCTTCTGTGCTAAATGAGATAACTTAAAGGCTATAAAAAAACAACTCTATTTCTTTACCTTCTCTTATTTTTTTGCAATTATTCTTTGGCCACCAATGGTCTCATTAAGCAATAACACTATTAGAGGACATCAAGCACACATTTTCTCACCTGTAGTGAAGCACCAGCTTTTTGCTACTTCTTTGCTAGTGCAACTGTTGATGGGTTTCTTGGCTCTGCTAGTGCAAAGGGCATTTGTGGTTGACAGATCTCCCCAGGAAACATTATCCCATTTCCCCTCTCAGCTTAGGCAGAGTACTGTGTAAGTGCTGTGCACACCCTGCTGTGAGGAAACTCCACGAACTCCATCTTACAGAACGCACCACAAGCAAGGGAGCCACCAGAGCTGCTCCACCACAAAGCTCCACTTCTTATATTACAGGAAGACGTACTTTAATGCCTGAATAATTCTAATTATGATTATTTTCAGTGCTGCATCCCACACTCAAACACCAACCTTGATGCAGAAAGGTAGGTGCTGGCAATCAGCCCCTTTTTCACCTGCTCTCACCAATATAAACCCATCATGACCGGCAGATGAGCTCCACGAATGCTGGCATATCTCTGTATTTGATGTATGGAGATGTATATAGGGGAATGATCAGGTGAAACAGCCCCTCTTCCTGCCCACTCTCCATGCAGAGGGGTAAGAACAAGGATTCTTGATTAATTACTTATCAAGGAGAATCACCTTAATTAGGGTCAAATTCTGTGGCAGACAGCTTAATTCATGCTTCAGCTTCTGTGTATGAACACATTTCTTTCTGCAGAACAATTGATTTTCACCTCAATTCACACTGTTCAATCATATTTTTATTTTTTAAAGAAAAAAGAAATTAAAATTTTATCTTTTGAAACTAATATATCTGTTCTGAGGAAGACCCAAGTGTCATAAGTAATTAAAATAAATGTTTCCTGGTTTTTTTTCTCCTGTTATCCTGCTGAAGCAATTCTTGCAGAGATTGCACTGCTAGTGGGATTGGGGCAATTCCCAGCCCCTTAAGCTTCTGGCTGAGGTGCTGATCCCAGTGAAAGAGCAGGATGCATTCCCAGACAGAGAAGTACTCAGACATACAGGAAATCTTGTGCTGTCACACGTACCTACCTGTCTATACTTATGTGTACTCCAAGGGAGGATAGCTGGCTTCTGTTCCTTCTCATTACCCTCATAATAATTATTTCAAAATATAATTCTCCTATTTTTAAAAAAATCCCCCTCTGCCTAAAATTGTTGCATTTGGAATGGTATCACGGATTCATCTGTTTCAGGCTATAAAACTGCCCTTGTTTACTGTTTTTACCTTATATACTTATTAGCATTGATATCGAGTGAGGAAAGGTTTTAGCTTGACTCTTAGTAAGCGGGATGAATAAAAATAGGAAAAAATAGATGCGAACAATTGTTTAGTCTTAGAAAGTAATGAAACTCAATATGAAGCCTCAGGCTCTCACGGAGACGGCCTGTGATCCAATAGAGATGCTTGTTTTAAAAGCTTTAGACAAAAAATAAACAGAAGAGGGAAAAAATACATAACCAACTGTAAAGCACTTAATGCTGTCATAGTTTTTAATAAAGGAATCTAAGACATGGAGGTAAACCTTCCATACCTAGCATCTATCTCATTTGTCATTCCTGTATCTATTGGACAATGGATGTAATGTTTGTTTCAACACAGAAGCAAACAAAAAGTGTGAGGAACATCACAGAAGAAGCAGCCTTTAGCCTTGCAGATGTAGTTTAAGATTTATAACCTCAGCATTTCTTTCTTGACAATTTATAATCTGTTGATTATAAATCCAGAGTATGAGCTAGATTTCAATTACTCATTAAATGTTTTTGTATCATATTTACAGCCATAAAAACAAACAGAAAAACTGCTGTTGGACAGTCCTCAACTCAGAGGGATTTGGATTAGGTTTAAGAAACACTCTACTCTTATTCCAAACCGTGTCATTGCGTGCTGGGATACTTCCCACTCCAGTGAGTGGAATATGGGATAATTTCTACTCTAGTAAGTCCAGGCCTTCCCATCAGGCAATTCCCACCACTATCCTCCACAACCATTCCAAAAGCAGAAATATATCTGCTTAAGGACTGTTTCTATACAGTTTCCAGCTTTCCTTCCCTGCTCCTTCCTGCCACCAAAGATTTCCTGGACAAGCTGAAGTTTTCCATCTTCCTTGGCTCCCCTTTGTGGGGCACGGTCTGACAAAGGAGTGACCCCACTCCACACCTGCCCTGCTCCTGGAGAAAAGCCACGTGAAAGGGAATTGTAATGTGTAGAGTCAGGTTAACCTGACAGAGCCTTCAGGGATCTTTGAAAACACATTAATGATTGCAATAGCAACACATTATGGTGTTATAAGATCTCCCCAAACACAGTACTAAAGAGGTTTCCTATGAATCAGTGGCATCACATTATTAAATTAAAGCTTGCCCTCTCCTTGCCCTTCTTCTTCCTTAAAATATATATACCTTGCAACCTACATAATGTCCTCCTGCCTCATAAAAAAAAAAACCCAAACATATTTTCCAAGAAGAATGCCTTTCTGCCCGCTTGGGCAATCCCTTTAGGGATATTTTTGTTGATAATAATTTGCTTTGCTTTAAAAAGAAAATAAGTGCAAAATAACAAATGCAAACAGGGAAAATAATGCAGAAATACATATTGAATAATTACACTGGCTGCAAAAAATAATTTTATATTAAGTAGACTTAGAAAAAAATTCAATGTTGGTATTGTCTGAAGAAAAAAGTATTTCATACCTTATCACTGCCACTAGAAGAGCTTCAGCAAAGAGTGCTAAACAACCCAGTGAGCCAAATCATAAAGCTTGGGGCAGTCATGAAAAGCTATTGATTCTTTTTTAAAAAAAGGCTTTTTCAGCTGTAAACTCCTATTCATGTGTGACAAAAATGTGCAAGTGGCATTCGCCAGTATAGCCATTGTGGGAAAAGCCAAGGCTGCAGCTTCTCTGGTTAAGCTACTCGGAAGTTTACTGTGGTCAGCCTCAGCCTGCTCCATCCAATCTTGGATCAAATAAAACACTGCACATATGATTCCCAATAGCAATAATCAAAACAGAAGGTTTCAGATTCAGCTGGAAACAAAATTACAGGAAGAAGAAATGGGCTGGATATTTATTTTTTATTGCTGGGAAACAGATTTCTAACAACAAACTATGTGGATTTTTTTTTTTTTTTAATTAGCTCATCTATAAAATGCTGATACATTACTAATGGTTCCTTCCTCCTCCTGACCAGCACTCAGGGCTAAGGGGATGGGATCCCTGCTCATCTTGCACAGTGCAGGTCTCCCTTCCCTACAAGCAAAGGCATTTCAAAAGTGAGGGCTAGCCCATCCTAAGAAAGGATGACATGAGACTGAACTATATGTTATCCCTCCCTTCCCTAAACATCATCTCACTTTTCCCTCCTCCTTACAGAGGAAAAAAAGAGCTCAATCCCATTGCTGCCCAGGGCCTCTGATCACCATCAGGTGAGACAACACATCAGTTGGTGCCTTTGGGTTGGCAACAACTTTTCCAGGCTGGAGGTGTGTCTGAAGAACAGGTTGGGCCACTTTCTCCTGCAAACAAAAGCTATAAAGATGAGATGATAAATTTTCAGGAGTGTCTAAGGCACTCAGATGCAAATCTGCCAGGAGCTGGTGCTGCGTAAAACACTGCAACCCAATTCTATTACTGCTTTTACTCATATGACCTAGAATGGTTTGGTTACATCTACGCATAATATATTCACATTTCTGCCTGGATATACAGTGGCTTGCACTCAGTGTCTCACTTTAAATATGCTGCTGAGAAAACAAGAGTTGGGGAAGTCCCAGGAGTGCAAACTGATAACAGTTTTTTAAATTGCAGGGTGAGAGACGCAGGTAAATATTTCTTTTGCTACATATGTAACAAAATGACCCACTGAAATTATATTGTCACCATTTTCAAGGAAATGCAGTAAAACATAAAAGGCCTGTGCACTTGACCAGTGCCTGATAATTCAGACATTCAATACGTGAGAATAAATCAAATCTAGGTAGAGCCACACAGCAGCTAACAGAATAAAAACCATTCACTGCATTTAAAACGTTTGACAAAACAATTTCCTTCTGGATCTCCATTTTGGAGCACAGCACCTTAAAGAGAATAGAGATGGGAAGCACCAAAGTTTTCCTGAGATTCTGTACTGCTGTCCCTGTGCCTGAAGAAGCTGCTCCATTTTCCAGCTACTTTTTGCACCACTTTCTAAGGGTGGGATAGACTGATGTTTAATTTAATATTGTAATCCTTGGAAACAACTATTTGATTGTTACCACCTTCCAGAGTCTTTCATTAGAGAGTTACTCCAGGTTTGTTACCAGCAATGAAGCAGCAGTGAAGTGGGCTAACAGAGGAAAGTGCCATCACTTGTTCCCTAAAATGACCTTGCTGCTTTTTATTACAATAATAAATACATAATGACATTGTGCATTTTAAAGAATACCCAAACAAACTACAAAAATCTTTCACAGTCTTCAGGATACGATTGCCATCATCCCATTATGGATTCTGCGGAGCAGCAAACAATTGTTGTTTATTATTAAATACGACTGAACCTCAAACCCTCGTGGAATAAACACAGCTAGGATCTATGTGAAGTACTTGCCTGCACCTGCCAACACTTGTCTCACACTTGCAGAGGATACAGAAAGAAGCAAGAGACTCTTAGGGTTTGGAGACTCCCAACTTAATACTTCGTAGTGCTGTTGGCTGCCAGAGTAATTTTACTATCTCCATTTTGGTTCATCTTTTGTACAACAGGGACAACATCTACGACGCCAGAGAAGATGCAAGGACATGGCGCTGCTCCCAAAAATGCTATAACAGAATCCACAGAGATTGGCAAGAACATGAAGATCCTCTAATCACACATCTTGGTCTGCAAAGTGCAAGTCAGGACACTTGGAAAAAGAGAGGATCTTTTGTGTGCCTTTGCACTTTTTCCTTTTATGCAGCAAAATCGGAAGTCTTTTCCAAAGGAAATTTAAGCCAAGGCAAACCAGATATATGTTGATTAATCATGTTCATATTATGTCTGGAAAATGCTTCTGCCATCTCCTCTTTGAGAAGTTATATTTAGAGTTGGGGTAGGAGCACATTTAGATGGAAGGGAAAATACACAGAAGAAACTGCATCTGCAATCACATTTCCTAATTAGATCTTACCAGAGTCTTAGTGCTGCCTAAACATTGGGTAGTAAATGCCTCCAGTGCTCACTCTCAGGCTTTCTATTCCAATCTTCTCTGCAAATCAATGATTGGGTCATAGGTATGAACAGGCTTTTGTTTCTTGGGGTTTTTCTTGTTTATTCTTGAGGGTTTCCTTAGTTTTATTCCTCAGCTATAAGTATACACCAAACATAAAACTTCTTACTGGACAAGGGGAAAAAATGGAATTAAAAGCTCATTTTTTGTATAAGAATCACCTTAATAATATCTTGAACAAATGTATGGCTTTAGGGAGAAATATAGGACAGTGAACACAGATATGCAGAAAGGTGCATTTGATTCCTTGCCTCTTGTTTATATAAAATAGAAGATAAAATTGTCTCTATCAAGAAGACATAGAGGTTGTAAGAGTAAAACATCATGAAAATCTGCAGTAATCCAAGCTTAAAAATACTTTGTTAGTAGAAACGGAATTGAAAACGTTGAGGATTTGCAGGCCTCAATAAGCAGTTTTATTACTTCCATACCTGAACTTATTTACAGTGTGTATTTGGACTGGTAAAAATAAACATTTAACTAGATTTTTTTTTTCTTTTTTTCCTTTTGAATATGGGTGTGCATTGAAAAACAAAGAGGAAGGTTCAGTCTTCCAAGCTTTGTAGCATTAAGAGCTTTGTTAGCAGAGAGAGGATGTGAAGAAGCAACAATCAGCTTTATGACAGGCACTTCATTAACCCACATACTTCATAATTTGCTCACTGAACTAGCTGCTTTTCCTCTTCTCTCAGCAGGAACATAAATAGCGAAGACTATCATGAGCTGTTATGCTACTGGAAGACTGTTAATCTTACCAAATATACCACGGAGTATTTACTGCTACATATTTATTTATTTAGATTTAGAACCTGATCAAAGGGAAAACAAAAATCATATATTTTGAAGATGCCTCTCAAATGATACCTAAATTGCAGCACTGCACTTGAATAAAACTCAGCGGAGCTGGAGAATTTAAAGAAACCAAGTGTTTTACCCCACCAGCAATTCCTGCACATATTATCTAGGTATTATAAAAAATGCAAGGAAATATCAACCTGTGTTCCAAGAGGGACCAACATGCCAGGGGATGGGAAAAGATGGCATGGGACCAGTAGAGCTCTTTCCTGCCTTGAACTGGGCAGGACAACTTGTGTCTGACCCGGCACAGGGAGGGATATGATGATGGAAGAGCTAATCCGAGCTTGTGTGGCACAGCTCCCACAAGAGGGGTCTGCAGACACATGGAGTGGGGCTTAAGGTAAGTTTTGGGTTGGGATCTGGTTGTGCCTTTAAGTTCTACCAATTGCTTCAAACCACCTGCATCAAGACCCCATATTACCTCCCTCTCCTCAAAGAGGATCCTTGCAATACACTCTGATAGTAAGGGACCTTTCCACTGGAGAGAGGGGAAAATTGGTGAGGGGAGTGAACATGTGTCCACACAAGTGGTAGAGAACTGGAAAACAAAATAATTAACACTGAAATAATGCAATTACTCAACTGCAAATATAAAGGGCAATCAGCAGTATAATCTCTCTGTTTTTTCCCTGTATTTATTTGTTGTGAATCTGAGTGAACGTTGCTCACAGTGGGAGATTTTTGATGGCCTTCAGTAGCTTTGATAAGGCTCATATTTGCTCATTTGCACAATGTATTTATCTGCACCACCAGCAGCGTTGATCAGCATGGAGCAGCAAAGTCCAATGAATGCTTTAAATAAACTCCCACTTGTTAAACCATCCTCAGCTCAGATCCAGGGAGCTTTATATAGCAAACATTACCTGAGTCATTCCTCTGGGAGAATTATGGACTGAATGATGAGAAGTTTCCAAAAGATATTTAAATGTCTATTAATGGAAGTTGTGCTCCTAAGTAATTTAAAGTGCTTTTTAAAGTCCTAAAATAAATACAGATCAGCAATGGGAATCGCCAGATGAACCTTTCTGTTATACTTATTGCAAAAACAGTAAGACAGAATCGAATTCAGCAGAAATGAAAGGTTTCTGCATTTACACCAGCAAATAACTGATTAAAGCATTAAGCAGCAGAATTATGTCTGCAGAATCATCTATTCACATGAGCTCAAACACCTCCATAAAGACCAATGCAGTTCCACAGCTGCAGTGTGCCAGAGGGCTTTGGTGACTCCCAGTTTAGACAAAGCTGAAGTTTAACAAGGGCAGGTTCCAAATTCTGTATCAGGTACAGGATAACCTTGGATATATGGACAGACTGGAGAATGAGATGCTGTAAATGACAGGAAGGGACCTGGGGGTCCTGGTCAATGACAAGTTGAACATGAGCCAGCAGTGCCCTGGCTGCCAGGAGGGACATGCCTATCCTGAGGTGCATCAGGCACAGCATTGCCAGCTGAGCAAGGGAGGGGATAGTACCCTCTGCTCTGCACTGGGGCAGCCTCATCTGGATGCTGGGGGCAGTTTTGGATGCCACAATATAGAAAAGACATTATTGTTCTCTACAGCTGAAAGATTGTAATCAGGTGGGGGTCAAGTCTTCTCTCAGGCAGCCAGTGACAAGTCAAGAGGAGATGGCCTCTAGCTGCATGAGGGGAGGTTTAGGTTGAACAGCAAGGAAGAATTTCTTCAGTGAAAGGCTGCCTGTTCCCAGGGGGGTGGTGGAGTCACCATCCCTGGAAGTGTTCAAGAAATGACTGGAAGTGGCACTTAGTGCTCTGGTTTAGTTGGCATGGTGGTGTTTGGTCAAAGGCTGGGCTTGATGATCTTTTCCAACCTTAATGATTCTATGATTCCATGACATACAGCCCAGTGTCAGGTCACAATTCCATAACCACCTAAAGAGCAGAAACAGGGAGTGATGCCTTAGGATGACCCTCATATAAACCACTCTAAAACTGTTATGCCACTCCAGATTTCCTGTTCCACTACAGGAGAGTTACAGACTATGAAATTCCAGTCTGTGACTGGTAAGTGTGAGGCACCACTAGGATGCTGGAGATTCTGTAATATAAATTTAAATAGCAGTATATCATCACACCATTGAAAATAACATTTAGTTTTTTCAATTGCCAAGTCTGGCCTTGGTTAACTTCCTTGAAAAAAGAAATAGTTTCTTTTAGAACTATTTTTTCATGAACAGGCTTTATTTCCAAGGCATGTAAGTTTCTGATGTATAAGCATTTTAAACCCCTCAAAAACAGTCTGCCAGAAAATTTATGACCAACTTTTCTATTTTTTCCTCTGATTAAGCACCTTTCCAGTTGGAATGCATCGAGGTGGCAATGTTAGTTTTATCTCATTAGAAAGTGTAAATTCTTTCTGCATTACCTTTCACCTGGGTACAGGTTTTTTAATTCCTGGTACAATTGTCAGGCTGCAGAGAGACCAAGCTTGTAGGGAGAGGAAATCTCTTCCCAATAATGAACCAAAATGGAGGAGGGAGAGGACAACTTTCATGCTGACAAGGCCATGTTTAGGTATGAGCATCTAAAAGCAGTGAAAATAATTGAAATTTTCTCTCCCTGTAAATCTTGCCTTTTTGTAGCTTTACATGTGCCGAATGTACCACCACTATTACAGAATTCCTGTGAGACCTTTTGGTTCTAAAAGTCTTTTCTTCTACTAATTCCATTAAAAAGAAAGTTTCAGGCATGAATATTTGATTGACACATTATTAGGAAAAGTACGAGAAAAGCAGCAGTGTCGCATTAAGCTCCACTGCCACAGCCATCATCTTTCCTAGCATATCTCTGTATCTTCCCTGCACAGCGAAAAGGCAAAAAGAAGAGAAAAGACTATGCTCATTAGGAAGAAAAATGGAAGCAGCTCTTCTGAGCATCCCATCTGCTGCCATCATGTCAGAGATATCACATTTTACTGCTGTCACCAGCAGGTGCATGCAATTAGGTGACAACAAAATGAACTATGGCTTCCCAGTGACTGTTTTGAGCAGATTTCAGACTGTTGGCAAGTGTAAGATAACAGACTATGGGCATTAGCCTCTGAATAATTCCTGGAATTCACATGAAAAACATACAGTTGATTAATTCTGGTGTAGAAGATGACTGCAAGAAGTGATAGACACAGCAACTGCAACAAGGCAGAGGACAACAGAGGGCATAGGCCGGGCTAATTCAGGCTATTGCAGTTATTATGAAGACATAATAAGGCCAGTCTGTTCAATTCTGATCTCATTTACAGTAACATATCGGGACAATCAAGCCCAAAACAAATGCACAGAAATACGCCCTCAGTAAATGTTGAAGGACTAGGGACAGTGCTTGGATGCTTTCTTCTAATGTCAACTAAATATATTGTTACTGTTCACAACTGGTGGCTAATTAACAGAAGGATTAATTAATGTTAGAAGCTCACCAACATTCATGCAAGGCAAAAAGGTAACATAAGGTTGATTTGTTTTGGGTTGTGGCTAGTGTGCAAATGGCTAACAAAGGAACAGCTTAAATGCCTGTTTTCCTGCAGTGTTGCACAGAAAAAGGAGGAAGCCCAAGTGAAGCAGAGGGAGCAAGGATGGTGTTCCTGTGGGAGCATCTCCCAGTCACAATCCTCGGGGATGAAGCTGTACTGCCAATGACTATTCATGTACGACTGCAATGTGCAACAAAAAGATGGTAAAAATTTCTGTAATAGCCAAAACATTCATCCCACCAAAGGCTTCTTTCTGAATGCTGGGTGTCTCCTTTGTACTGAATCCCCTGTGTTTACAGGGCTCTATTTGCACTTGCTGTGGATTCCTCCCTTTCTTCTCTGAATACAACAATGAAGGAAAAATGCCTTCTCTTCTGTTATCCAAGGTGATAATAGAGAATTGCAGAAATTTTTCAGGGGCTGTGAGATGCCTTCACAGCACTTGAAGAAAATCATCGCCCAAAACATGAATAAAGGCTAATTTTTCCAGGTTGAAAAAAAAAAAAGAAAAAGAAAAAAAAAGAAAATTGGGGGAGCGGGGACATAAAATAAAGAGCACAGCAATGCAAAATATCTGACTGTATTTGTTAGCTTCATCTGACTGTTAAGAATTTTACCTCCTGGTAGGCAATTCCCAAGAATAACAGCCTTGCTCTGGACGATAACTGTTCACCCCTTATGGCAGAAGTTCTGCATTTCAATTCAGTAACCAGCAGTGGCAAAGCCATTTTTACCATGTCTGGCATAAACCACTTCAATGGGATCAATACACAACTGCAACATGCCTGGACAAGTTGTTTTAATTCAATTTAATTAAATCTTATAGTAGCAGAGGATAATCTTTTTTTATAGGTCACATCTTATTTTAGGAATGATATATCTACAGAGATTGTCCTCTTTCTTCAGTCTAAAGTGTTAATGTAACACTAAGGCAAAATTGTTCTCCAAGCAGATGTTTTCTCCTTAAGGAGAAAGGAATACAGCTTTTGAAATCATATTCTATCTCATAATTTTACTGACAAAATGAGGGAAAGTGGGCCATTTTCTCATAGGTAACTATGGTGAAGTAGCTCCTTAAGCCACCCCACAGGAAGGATGTAAAAATTATACTCTAAAGTAACAACAGCAGTTTCCAAAGCAAACAAGAACTTGATAGGTCATATTTCTGACCCTGTTACCTTATTGTGAGTCTCATAATATCTGTTCTATTCTTTAAGGAATTTAACTATCAGAGCCATGCTATGCAGAAATTTCAATTTCTTTTTGTTTTTTAAGCTGCATCTCCAACTATGAAAAACACAGCTTAAAGTTCAAGCCAGCTGAGGACCTTTAAAGGGTCAAGTTTACTTTTTTTTGGTAGATTCATATAATGTAATGATGCAAGTGTCATAGTTCACATGCTGAAAGGCACTAAAGCATCTGCTGCTTGAGGAAAAACCCAACTGAATTAGCTATAAAGAAAAACTTGCACTAATAGGCATCTGAATTCACACCACTAATTTCTGCAGAATATAAAACACTATTTCCAATAAGCAGAAATGAGTACAATTATTTTTTATAATTAAATGTTGTTCTGACTCAGCAGATGGATTCAGTGCCATTGCCAATGTTCACATCTCTCTCAAACAGCAATGCAGCATTGAATGGGAAGCTCAGCAAACACTGCACCAGACATGTGTGTAGTGTCTCTGACACTATTTTGAGAATGGGAAAGTAAAGGAGGTTAAACTTCTCTTCCCCACCTTGGGCAAGCAAGAATTATGTAAACAAGCATGGGTGAAGAAGCATCTGCATCATTTCACCTCCACAAAGGCAGCCTTTGTCTATCTGGTTTCAAAATATGCTCTTTGAGCACTTACCCGGTGCTCTCAGACCTCTTCCTATTACAAATTTCCAGAGTAAATTCACGTCCATGAATTCACTCTTTTGGCAGGAGCCCTTGCTGGTGAGAGGGAAGTGTGAGGCAATGAGGAGTCTCCTTAGTTTGCTTCCTCAGCCCGTGTCTGCTCCCCAGTCAGTCAAATCTAAATCTAGGGCAGCTCCATGAACTGCCTATGCAAATCAGCTGCTCTGCCTGTAAACTAGGAGCAGGATTTTCACCTCCCACCATACTGATGTCAGTGGGGAATTCTCTGGAATTCAGAGTGAAATAGCTCTTTGTTTCCCTTTGACCTGTGCCTGTCCTGTAGCAAATAGATGCCTATGTAAAAACAGCAACAGTGCCAGGCTGGAAAAAAATTCCAGACTTCACAGAGGACAGCACTTTGCACAATAACCAGGTCTCCCAGACATAAAATGCTTTGATTAAATTGGGGCAGCTCTGAAGCAGGCAGGCAAAGACAGTATCGATGTTTTCTCATATGTAAAGATATTAGTGAAGTTTCTGACTTGAGTAACATTTTCCAGCACAGCTGAGCTTTAAATTTAATGAGATCCTCATTTATATTCTGGAAAAAGGAAGAGAACAGAAAACTGGTCATGTACTGGAAATCAGCAACAAATAACATTAAGGCAAGCAAATAAAAACATGTACTGGTAACTTTTATCCTTGTGCTCCTTGGCCTTATTAAAACCCTGCTGGAGCTGCTGTCACAGCAGCTCTACCCTGCAACCCTAACAGGTTGTATCAACAATCTCATTGTGCAGTAAGAGATGCAGGGAGCCACTTTACTGAGTTATGGCCACAGGGACAGACACCCTGAGGGGCTGCTGTGCCAGGGAGAGCTGCAGCACAACCAGAGCCAGTGTCTGATAAAATTTAAGGAAACACAGAAGAGATGTAACTGTTTTTTCCTTCTCTGTCTCCACTGAATTGAGAGGGGATAGCAGAGTTCCTCAAAGGATGGCAAGAATGAAGTAAACAGCAGAAAAGGTGGAGCAGAGGGATGGCTACAGGCAATACAAGCAATAAACTCCAATTCCATGTTTGCCATCTAACAAGTTTTTTAATATACATCTTTTCACTCTATGACTTTAATATTAAACTTGGCAAGTAGGCAAGCCAAGCAATCAAAAAAATCTGACAGAAAATACTTAATATAATATTCCCAAAACAAACCAATTGGAATCAATATGTACAACTCCTTTTCGTTAGAATATATGCTCGTGTGTCTCACATCTGCAGGTAGTTCAATAACATTAATGTGAATTTATGAACCTGAGGAGAGAAATGAAGGCATCAGTGAAGTCAGTTTCTGGTTCAGATATAGTGGTTATGCTCGTGGCTGCCCGGAAGAAAGCATGCAAGGAAATTGCTAAACATATTTTGCTTCAGTTCTTTAAGTTATAGCTGGCTGTAAATTACATTTAATAAACCCATTATTCAAACCCTTTTGAGAACATTTAAGCACCAATAATGTTTACTATGCCAATGCACTGTGTGCTCTTATAAGCCATGTATCTTACTGAAAGTCACCGGGCCAGTTCCATCGCTATGATTCTCATGAGCTTCCTTTGGTTCTGGTAATTAGGCCATCTGCCAGGAGCTGAAATCATTAGCAATAAAAAGAAATGCAATAGCTCTGCTTTGTAGTCCCTTCAGTCAGTCCTGGTTCCATTAGCCACTGGGGGCACCATGAGAATCAGGTGAACAAAGAACAGTAACAGAGGACACTAAAAAGGGAGGAAATTTTAAAGGAGCACTGCAAAGTCAACTGCAAAACAGAAAAAAAAAAACAAACCCAACTTTTTCACAATGAGATTCTTTCAGAGCAGCACTAGGGATTTTATCACATCCCTTTTACAATGTCACACTCTGTGGTCCTCACCACTGCCTCTCAAACTTCTGCCCTTCCCTTTCTTGTTCAGTCAGGCATTTGATCAAAACTATTTCCTGTTATTTATGTGTGTGCATAGGCACACATGGATCACATGCTTGATGAAGGCATTTAAGCACTGCTGTGATTCAAATAATAATACTAATAATGGATTAACCAGCAGTGGACATTAGTGCAGCTGATGATCTTTAGCCTCCTGCCTTGAGCCTTGCTGGAAGTCAGAAGTCTTTGCCCATAATTGAAGATGAGATAAACAGAGAATGGAAATTCTGTTTGATAAAGGAGTTTAGATTTTAGAGCTCAGTTGTTTAAAGCAGCATGAAACCTGTAAATTTCAAAATCTTCAGAGAGAAAATAAACAAATCCGATACACTGAGACCAGTTTGATGGAACAGCATTTTCCAATGAGAAAATAATTGTATTAACTTTTTTTCCACCTAGCTGTAATATCAAAGAATATGATAGTTTTGCTCCAAACAATAATCTCTTTAAATGGCCTGGAGAGCATTGCTGAAAGTCAGTAGGCACTAGAGTGAATCAGTGGTAAAATAAAGAACAAAACAATCCCCACATCGCTCAGAAATTTCCTTTCATGATATAAAAGATCTACCTCATTTCAAATGTGAAAATTTTTAAAAGGCCAAAATTAACTCAAGGTGAAGGAGGATACATGACTCCATTCAGAGAGTTCTGCCTTATTCCAGAAGACTGGCAAAAGTTGAATAGTGATAATGTTACAGTGACTATAATCACTCACCAAAATTAGCTATAATTCAGCCATGGAAAAATGTTTATGGGACTGTCAGTTAACCCTCCAAGACAACAAAGAGCACATGTTTTCTTACTGCCTCTTTGAAAAGAGGTTACAGAAAACTATGTCCTGACCTAACCTCCAATATGTATTCTTTTATGCAATAAACAAACATTATGTTCTAATTTTTGATTTACATATTTTTTTATCACTAAGGTCCTTATGCCTCCTAATATCCATGAGACTTCTCCCCAGACTTGGGGGGAACACATATGTTGGATGATAAACCCAGGGATGAGTTTTTTTCTCTGAGGCACAGAATATATCTACTACATACTCTATCATCCCTCAATCTTTCTAGTCCATCAAACAGAGTGTTTTGTACATACCTCTGGCAGTAACATAAAAATATTGCATTAAAAATACAGTCCACAGAGCAAAATCAAAAGTGTATAGGGAATAAATAAAATAGCAGTAGTACTAAACATGTCCTTCATTGCATTAATCACAATATTATTTTTCCTCTTCATCAGTGAGTAGATGATTCAATAAACATACTAAAACATAATTCTCAGCAAACATAATTCTCAGCAAACCTGGGCTCTGCACAGGCTTTCACTTCTCATAACTGAAAGCTAAACACACCACGAGAGCATGTCAGACACCAGGATTTCACTTTAGTCTGTTCACTGTGTCTGTATTTAAACAAGCAATCAAAGCCAGTGGTTAAAGAACACAAATTGCCAAACATCAGACCACACTCATTATGTCTAGCATCTCCCATGTAAAAGGATAAGGTAGCTTTCAACCAGCAAAGGACATTGAAACTGAAGGCAGAAGTGATGGCACTTGGAAAGCACATTCTTGCTTTCTAGTATCTCTATCCACTTCCTTCCCCCCCCCAACTATCTCGGTAAAGTCAATTATAACACATAAAACAGTTATGAGAAACAACCACTCTATCAAAATAAAAGACAAAAGAGAAAACCACTAAATTTCCAAGGACAAAAGATATACCAAACTAAAACTGAAAAAAACAACTAACCAAACAAACCCACCAAAATAGCAACAACAGAAATCTTTGTCAGAACTGGCTTAAAAGTGCCAAAGAGAAAAAGAAATATTGCAGCATATCATCAGTACAAAGCACTTGATAAGCCTCTTTTGATGTTTCTTGCAGAAGCTCTAAATTCAGAGACAAAGAAAGGAAAGTGTGATGCTGCAGGATGGGAGGTGTCAAGAGTTCCTGGCAGTTTACCCAGTGGTATCTGCAGACAATGCTGTCCTCACTGTGCACATACTCCTCCAAGATCCTCATCCTCAGAAATACACCACTATTCCAGAGCTGTGTCGCTTTGGAAGAAGCTGAGACAAAGCCTGATTTGAAGTTATGATTCAAGAAGGGCAAAGACTTTTGAAAGCAGGGAAACTAAACCGAACCAGCCATCCAACCTGAAATATGTCTAGAAGTCAGGATCAGAAAAACTTGCAGAAGTAAAAAGACCAGCATAAAAATCTCCTGCAAACCCACCAATATCACTATTATTGCTGAAGCAGATGTCAAGAGGCAGTTCAAGCTAAAAACCTGATACTTGATTTAAACCTATAGATCTTCAAATGTGTCTGTGAACGTCATTGTTTTAATCTAATCTAAGCCAAAGCTTTATTATTTCTACTTTGCAATAATGAGACCAATGTCAATGATACTGTACAAAAGAAAATTAATTTTGTTTTTATTGCCATCTTCATCCCAATCAAATATTTCTCCTAGGTTAAGTCTCTCAAGTGTTCTCCCATTCTCTTTTGTAGCCAAAAGTGGTGTGACCCTTCAGATGAACATCTTTGTCTCAACCTCTGAACCCACTTCATTCCTGAAACTATTCAGGGCTCCTGCAGAAACTTCAGCTCCTGCAGCACTTGGAGACTGAACATTTTTTAACCCCGTTGCAGTGCTGATACTTACCATTACCATTACACTGTTCCCATCTAACCCAAGAGCTGCCCAGCATTCCTTACCCTCCATCTTCACTCTTAAGGACTTTGGTTCTGCAAAATTGCTTGAATTAGAGTTATTTTGCTCTCGTCCCTCTCTTGTTGTGTGGTTGCCACTCTGAACACAATAGTTCAAGTGAGGATAACATGGTCTTTATTGTCCAAAAATACTACTATTCCACCTCATCTTTTTGCTTTTTCTTCCACTGCAGCTGCCCTTACCAGATGCTGCAGACGATTTGCTAGCATCTTCTGAAGTAGGAATATAGGAAGAAAGAAGCATTTTCATCTATAACTCACTGTCAATACAGAAATTTGATCAATCTCACCAGAATCGCTCACAGTCAGGCCATTTGTTTCTACGAGCTTTTAGATTCTACTTTTGGGCTCCTGAAGTTGCAGAAATGGGTGAGAAACCTTGCTTTGCTTATCATATTTTATATCATTCTCACTGGCACCATGACAAACCTGATAAAAAAGTCAAGGTGAGATTTCAGGACTGTGCAGCGATGGGAGAACAATTAAAAATGGTTGTGGTAATTCCAACAGGGCTGGCACCTTTGGGCAAGGAAAAGGAGTCATGAGTGTCCTTGTGCATGCAGAGCTTAGGACTATCACAGGCTTTGTACTAGGGGACAGATTAAACTAACTTGGGGAAAAAGCAGAACAGAAAAAAGGACAAAGAGAAACATTTTCTGAACACTCTCCTCTCCATCAATCCCTTCTGTTTCACTGGGTTTTAAGGCCATTTTCCCCACGGGTAGAGTGGAAAAGCCATGATGACTGGAGAACAAAAACCAGAATGCAATTTCTTGTGGTCAGAAGAGTAGGAGACTTTCAATTGCTACTGACAGTATAAATATACATTAGTCATTTATACATTCATAGACTTCAGCCACACAGGAGCTGAATGTGCCATGCTCATTCAAAATGTATCCTTCAGGCACAGAAATATTCCTTTTTCTTTCTACTTTTTTTTTCTGTTTTTCTTTTCTGATTTTTGTATATACTTCTATTGTAAACAAATGCAAATGGAAAGTTGATGCATTAAATATTATATGGAAAGCCCATAACAAACTTAGTTTCAGACATGAGCTATTTTAGTGTATCATCTCTTTTTGATGATGTTGGTGTTAAAGAATGACTCATTAAAAAAAGGACAAGCTAAACAAATCTTGCAGAAATTGCTTCTCATGCTCAGGTATACACCCACAAACTCTGTGCAATGCAGAGAAACTTCAGGTAGCTTTCAGTGAACATCTCTCCTTTGACTTCTCAGCTCAGTAAATCAACTTAAAGGGAGCTCCATGGTGCCACAATAGATTTCTCCTGACCTCCAAGAAGTACATTTACAGCCAGCTTGGTACAGCTTTTGTATACCAAACTGCAGACATGAAAGTTGATATAATCCTTGAAAGCTTACCAAAAGCATTGAGACAGATGTCTCTAATATTAGGTAAGAAAAATAGATACCATAAATCTATTAAAAACACTCTCTTGTTTGGAACCCAATGGCTGTAGGAATTGGCTGTGGAATACACACTGAATACAAAATATCTTCTGCTTTTAGCTTCTGGTTTCGCCAAAGGGGAAAATAGGGAAAGAAAAAACAAAACAACAACAATACCAGAATAATGGCATCTGATTTTTATTCAGGTATTCGCAAGGGGAGACTTGAGTGTTGGTAATCTCAGGCCAGTTGCAGCCAAACAATGACTATCTGCTACTTAATTTAGACATTATTTGAGATATTGATCATGTGTCGGGGCATGTGGGCTGAATGGACCATTGAAAAGTACAGCTGAGAGTTACCATTGAGGGCAGCATTTGCTCTGATGGTGCTTGATGATGGACTGAAGCATTTAAGAAGTCAAGAAAGCATTCCTTAAAAACCTGGATAACCTTCCCCAGCCATCTGAGGCAACACAGTTTAAACAAGACATTTCCCCAGACAATGAAAGCTGGGTTTCCTTTCATCTCTTTCTTGGCCAGTGTGACTATTAAGGGTAATCACATTAGGATCTTTTTGATTCAGATTTTAAGAATTCTTTCACTAAGTCCTCTCTGAGTCCTGTTTTCCAAGTGCACACAGTGTTGCACCAGAGCACTTAAAGAAAAAAATTCAAAAGAGGATTTTTAGAAGAAATGACAACAATTCCTCAAACTGATGAGGACCAACCCTGGAACTATTTGTCCACCATCCACACCACACAGAAGAACAAGTTACAAAGAGTCTTTTTAAGTAATCACACATTAAGGAGCTCTCACAGAGAAGGGTTCACAACCTCCTAGCAGCTTTTACTAGTACAGTGCTCTTTAAATAACACAATGCTCTCCCCGGAAGAAACTTCCACCTAAAGACAGTGAAACCACAAAACTCTCTTTCAGATAACATCAAGAGACTTATGGTAGGAAAGTCTAATGACAGAGCAATACCTGGTTACTTGCTGTTTATAGCATTTTGCACCTTTCTGTAGGAGAGTGGCACATAGAAGAATTTTTTAATTGGTTTTCAGTTAAATCATTCCACTGAGAATAAATTTAGAGCACTTGCAGGAAACTGGTGAGGTAGACTGGATAATAAAAATGCTACTTTGGCTCTTGAGATTTTTGCACCTGCATTTTGAATACTTTCTTAGCTCCTACACATTTTGTAACTACATAATGGCTGAACAATTCTTTACTTACAGCAATTCGAATTTATTTATGTTGGCTCCAAATTGCCCAAAAGTTGGATAGATAGACTGAAGTAGAGGGCTATTTTCCTTATGAATGGAATGAAAGAACCAAGTGGAAATGAAGTAGCCCTCAATGTTTTTTTCCCACTTCTCCTTATAGGCTGTTTTGTGAGATGCATACCTCAGAGTTTTGAAGTATCTTTGGGTCACTGTTCATTCAGGCTGAACTTCAGTACAGCTTTATGTATACTTTATTACACATGAAATTTAGGAATCATGTTTTTGAGGCATCTTTACTGCCATATTCTTCATTTCTGAAAGGAATTGCTAGAGACAGAGAAGAATAAAGCTTGAGATCCAAAAACATAAAGTGATTCATTGAGCGAGCAAGCTTGGGTAGCTCCAGTTCCTCAGCAAATCCATCAAAGCCAGAGTATAAGAAAAAGCAAAACAGCAAAATGGTACAAAAACACCTTTACTGAGGTCCCAGCCTTCTAACATTTTTCAAAAGCAGTTTAAGAAAAGAAAAGAAAAGAAAAGAACACTAAAAGAAAGGGAGAAACTTTGAAACTAGGTAAAGTTTTTATTCTTGTAGTTGAAAAGGAAGCAATTCCTGGAGGTCAGCTCCATCAAGGAAACTCAATTCACTGTTCAAGCCTGTCACTTTCAAAACTGTTCACCTCTTAAGAACCTGAAAGAGTCCTCTGCTTCTGCATAAATCACAGCACAGTTTCTTTCAACACATTCATTTCTTTACCCATTTATTGCTGTGGTGGGATGCTGCCTAATGGCATAAGGCTGTAGGTAAACAAGTAAATAAATAAATAAATAAATGCCAAATAAAATCTAAGTAGAGAGATTTAAACATGATGCAAGGAGGAAAATACAGATGATAAATTCTGGTGGCAAAAGGTGACTTTTTAAAAATATTCAGCTAAAGGAACATAAGGCATTCAGTTCTGAGGAACAAATGGAAAAACGACTGGCAGGAAAACAGCTCCCTTTTGCAATGATAGTGCATTTGTGAACATTTCAGCGACTCCTTTCCCTTTGCTCCTCCCAGTGTTTCTTCTTCCCCAGTAGTTAGGAAGTTAAAAATAATATTCTTCAGGAATGGACAAAGCTGCAAAACAGCAAACAACACACTACAAGAGTGCAATACTCAGCACAGAAGGCCAAAGTGAGCTGCCTGGCTGGTGTCACACAGAGGAACTCCCATATCATAGCTGATTTCCAAAAAATGAAGCAGGACTGGCAAATAAGCCAGGGAACAGGCCTGAGACCATGAGGTTCTGTGCTGGGCTATTGATATAGTCCTCCTGCTGGAACCACTGAAACACAGAGAGGAGGGGCTGCAAGCCCAGTGAGATTTCTACTCTACTTCTTCTCAAAGGGGTCCAGCAGGTCCAGGCTGATCCCATGGGCAAACCAAACATCACTGCTGAAGTGACCCCTTGTTTTTTAGGGCAGGGAAGACAGAAATCCCTTGTGTTGGCCATTTTAGTACCTGGCAAGGGGAGACTGATGACAACTCAGCTCTATAATATTACAGGTTTACCAGGAAAAGTGAGAAGCTCATAAATTTTCCATACATAGACAATGAAGGCTGTTCATATGCAGGAAAAGGCTAGCTGAGATCCTTGGATTCTTAGTCCTTTTCCTCTTATCTCCTTAGATTTAGAGACAATGAGAAAACTCACCACGAAATAATTAGGCATTCATATTTCTTAAAATTGAAGAAGATGGTGCTACATGAACAGAAAAATACCTAATAATTTGTTTTGTTAGGCTAGTGGGATAGGGTTGGGGGCTGAAATACTACCTTGAAGTCTGATTCTGCACCTCTTGGTCCCAGCTTTTTCTAAACGATTTCTCAAGTCAGTGGAAGGCTTTTCACCTGCTACTTTTTACGTGCAGCCCTTTTGAGAGACGCTCAGTGTCAGAGGAACTATGATTACCAGGAAGGCACACCAAAACTACAAGTTTAGTGGTACCTCTTTCCCTGACATTGTGTAAAATACAACAAGCCCATTTTAATATATTTAAAAAGCAGTTTTTTAAAAGGACATGTCCTTCATCAAACCCTCAGCATTCCATCTTCCAAAGGAAGGCTTTTAACTCTGTTTCCTCATATGCCAGTGCCATGAGCCTATCCAATTCTTCTCTTGAAAGCTAAGGTTTTGCTCTCAAAAGAACAATTTTATGCTGCATACTGAGGCTAATTTTTGAAACCTTTACCAATCAGGTCAGGTTGAGCTGCCTGATGATGAAATATCTTGGTATAATCCTAATTAAGAGGAAGACTTTGTCTTTCCATGCATTATATTGTCATCTAATTTTAAACAAATTGCTTTCATTAGTCAAGAAACTATGGACACACTAGATATTGGCAATACACAACTGTAAAATTGGGCGAAGAGTGGAACTAAGCAAAGATCTGGTGTATTCCCACCCCTGAGTCTATAAAGTGGGATTAAAATCATGTTTTATAGAACAAATTTTTTGCATGGTTTTTTTTGTGGCTAGGACTTGTGATAAGGCAACACTGTCTTCAATCAATATTTGACAGAAGCAGCAGGGATGATCCTTTCTGGCTGAGATGAACACACTTATGATGTCATCTGGAGTTTTTCCTTAATTTGCTGTTGTTCCAGCAGGGAATTCTTGTTCTCACAGCTGCTTTACATCAGGTGTTTCTGGTGAGCAAGTCCTTGGATGCAATTCCACTGTCTTGAACTGCACTTGCAAAAGGCTTGGCACATCTGCAAAGCTCAAGTTATTCCAGCTGTGCAGAACCATAAATGCCTTACATGTCTTTACAGGCCTCAGTTTTCCCCTCCTTGCAATTCTTGAGTTTTTAAGAATACTCCTTTCTCCCTCTTTTGCTACAAGCCCATAACTACTTTTCTTTCCATTGGGTGATAGTCAGTGGATAAGTGAATAGTAGTTTTAGGCTTTGGGTGGGATAACATCACTGAACTCAACTGGAATTTTGCTTCTGGCATCTGTATAGCCAGGAGCCTGACATTTTAACACAGTTTGCCCCACAGCAAAGAAAAGTGTATTCTTAGCATTGAAGGAACTCTATTGAATTTAACAGAGCTCATCCCAAGGGGCAAGAATCCCTTTCATAAATGCTGAAATTCCGAAAGAAGGTGCCTTGAAATGCTTTGGCATACCTAAATGCCTGCACTGTGTAAGTGCTGACATAGATGCAAATTGCAAGATGAGGTTTTGAAAGCTTGACCATTAAAAAATACCTACCCTGATGATTACTGAGAATAGAAAATACTTGGTTTAGAATTTTAAAAAAGTTTCAAAGATAAATGAGGCTAAAAAAAAATACAGAAATAATAATAATAATTAAAAAAAAAGAAAAGCAGAGGATGAATCATAGTGTCCTAGTCCTGGTTTGGGTTTGTTTGAAGAGAAATGGAGGTCTGCCAGATGAAGAACATACAGCAAAATCTCCAGGCAAGTCTTCTAATTTAGAAAAAAATTCAAAGCCAACTGAGTAAAAGTAAAGAAGCTGAAGGAAGCTGTACATGGCACCGAATGAACGGGTGCTACCACTTGGAAAGAACACAGTCATTAGTTTTATGAGCTGACATTAATTAGCTCTGTTATTTCTATTGGTACCAGTTAAGCTCTAGGCAAAGGCGCCTTTCATGTTAGATATGGCATGTGTTTCCAGAAAAAAAAGTTAATTTAATGCTCTCTCTAGTTAAATACCATGCTAATCATTATTAATGCTGGGAAATTTTGTAGCTTAAAACAATACAAAACAATCTGAGGATTTAGTCTGAAAAATACCTGTTGTGTGCCCAATTTGATAATTATAATTTAGGATGGTTTTGTGTGTAAGGAGCAGGGTTTCCCCAGGCGTACCATCCCCTCTCCCCAGCTGTGCCTGCTCTCTACCAGTAACAAAGCAGGGCAAATAAGGACAAGGTATTTACAGCCTGGGAGGAGAGATGTCACTGAGGACCTGATATGAATCTTTCATCCTGCTGTCCTGATCTATAACAACCTCTTGGGTCTGTCTCTGCAGCATCTCTGGGAGTTACATCAGGATGTTTGGGTCCTGCTCTCAAAGTATGTGACTGCACAACCAGAGAACCACTGCTGCAACAATGCTTACCTGTAGAAAATACAAGAGCAAGTTTAGCTTCCCTTTCTGCAAAATAAAAAAAAAAACATTCTGCTTGGATTTTTTGCAGGAGTGGTGGTGGTAGAAAAAAAATTAAAAAAAAAAAATCACTGAGTTGCAGAAGAGCTCTGTTGTATTTAACAGAACCTTTGTGACTCCAGTTAATGAATATTTTACATGAGGCCAGAAGTCACCCAAATCGGGATTTGAAACAAAAATCTAGGGTATTGGAAAAAGCAAGCAGAAGAAAAAAATGAAAATTCTGCAACTTCGTCATTAGCTGCAGACTCGGAGCCTTCATTTCATTATCTTTAAGTGCCTAGTTGTTTGTGCTACCAAAATTATCTGCAATAAAAAAAGAAGCACAGATGTTTTGCTATATCAGCCTAGGCAAAACATCCCTTGAGCAGTAGTCCTGGGCATTATATTTAAAGGTGAAAAAGGAAAAAAAAAAACCAGAAATGTTAAAGAAAATAAAATTTTCAGAAATTAAACTTCACCAGAGGCCTGTGTATAAAGAAGGGTAGGAGCTTTATCATGAAGAGACAAGAGAAAAGATGTCTGAAAGAAACAAAAGAACAAGAATGGAGGGGAAAAGAAAATTTTAAGATGTATTTTCAGAATTGTGCAGAGGAAACTTGGGAAAAGACATCTTAGGCGCTCTCCAAACATCAATGACATGAGTTTGATGTGATCCAAGTGAGGAAGGGAAGTGTTTCAGATCTATAAAATACAGAAGGCATATTTTAGGACCTTGCACCACTATAATAAATGTGGTTCACTTCAACCCAAAGAAAATTAGTGCAATACAGTTGAGAAAATATTTTACCAGCATAATGAAAAAAGAACAATTAACACACATAGAGCATGTAAAATCTTAAGGTGAATTTTTCCCACTAAATGGCAGGTCTAGAGCCAATTGCAGCTGCTCAGACCAGAATAAAATCTGACCTTTTCTTTGGAGTAGCTGCATATTCTACAGGAACAGTAATGGGAACTTGGATTTTATTGTGTTAATAAACAAGTCTCAGAAAAACATCTTAAGAAGTAATTTAACTCATTTACACAATGGATAAGCAACCATTGTATCTATAATATCATTATTTTAAAAAATTAAGTATGAACTATCAAGGTACAAAATAATATAGAGGGAAGAAGAGCAATGGCTGTAAAACTCTGCCAGTGTGCAAAATAAACACCAATTTAAACTTCAGCCATATAGCTCTGGCATCCAATTCAGAATGTAGTTCTACAGCTTCAAGTTGTTCTATAAATGTGCATCTTAGCATTCTGATTGAAGGAATAAAAGCACAATTTTACATCACTGGAACCAGACATCAGTGATACAGCCCAAAAAGTTAATTCCTATTTTGGTCTGTGTATGGAACCAGAGGAAAGAGAAAGTTTGGGTGAATCACTTCTTTCTCCTCCATCCTTTCTAGTGTTTCTCATGCCACAGCCATTAGCACATATATCCTCTGTCAGTTGTTGGTTATAGAAGTTATATCAATAAGCAAAGATTTTTTTTTGGACTCTGTCAACCTTATACACTAGAAATTTAGCAATAAAAACTCTTCACTATTTAGGATCTGTTTATAAGACAGATTCTAACTCAATTATTGAGAAATCGTGAACCGTGCACCCCAAGTACAAGACTGGGTTAAAATATACTTGTATATTTGTTTGCAGTTTTCTGGGCAGCAGAAAATGGCACATTTCCAAATTTGCTTCCAACATAGGGGTACAGAGAAACCCACCTTTAAACAACAGTTGAGATTCTCATAAAGGCACAAACCTAGAGGAACTAGGGCTTAGCAGAAGAAGGAATTGCCAAGATCTGTGGCAAGATGGAATTAGCATCAGAAATGAGCAAATGCTTTCAACACTGACTTCTTGCAGAAATAAGAAAAGGTGCACTGAACACAGGTTCAGGCTGCTCAGAGCAAAGCAGCAAGAAACTTAGTTTGTCTCCTATGTCTTGCTAGATTAAATTCCCCTTTGTGCAGGAGATTAAACTGAAATCTAAGCATCTCTGGACATGACATAACTTAAATAGCGTTATCATTTTTCATTTGCTCTTTGCAGAAAGATAATTTGACTAATAATATATAATATAATATAATATAATATAATATAATATAATATAATATAATATACCTCATCAAGCATGTTAAAATAAAGTGTTCATTAAAAAAATATTCAGTAGGCTTTAGTAATTTAAGCAAAATAAATAAATAAAGGCAATTGGGGAGAAATACAGAAGACCTAAAAAACCTAAAAAACTGGATGGTTAAAGTTTAGTGTTTCCAGCTGCAAAACTGAAAGGAGTAAGAACCATAGGTGCTCAGATTCCTTGGAAATTCAAACACCAGAGAGCATGAATCACTTATTTCAGTAATAGAACAGCGAATAAAAGCACATATCAAACATTTAAACAACTCCTCTCTCTCCTAACTCAGCACATAAAGAAGAAAGAATAAAATAGAATGAGAGGAAGACAGCCCAATACTTTTCAGGAACAGCTGCTTCAGTCACTGATTATTCCATCATGCATGTTTCTTTCCAAAAGCTCTCCAGAAATTACTAAAAAGGAAGACATCAGAGCACTCCATAGCATGATCTCATGGTTCAGTATACTGAACTGGTCAAGTCCTCCTCCTCACAACTGTCTGGTTTGAAGAGCCATGGGCTTTCCTCAGCATCAACAACAACCTTCATCTGGGAAATCATTCCCAAGGTTATGACTTATGCCTGTGAAATACCAAGCATGTAAAGGAAATAATTCCTCTGCTCGAGGAATCCAAAGTTTGCTGAAGGTTTCTAGGTAGCTCACCCTGGGGAGGAATGGGAGCAGAGATTCTCCAGAGACACGAGACTGATTACACACTGCAGGAGGAGGAAATAAAACCACCACCACCAAAACAGAAAATAACCACAACTCAGCAACAATAGATGAATCAAATGGAAGAAAATTATTACTAATTATTACTACTATTACTATTACTAAGCTACAGAGGTAGTTGGGAAAAAGATTCCAAAACATCTCTGTTGGAGAGTTTGATAATATTGGCATGCAAAATTTAACAGGACCCACCAGGAATTAATGATCTGTCCTAGAAAAGGCAGGCTTACTCTATTGAAGCAGGACTGCTTGAGACAATGTTCTATTCTCTCAGAATGAGAAATATATTGTGAGAAAAGAAAAGAGAAAAAAGGGAAAACAAAGCTTCAAACTAGCTCTATAAATTATAGGTCTAAATTTCTTAAGAGTGAGATAAAAGAGCATGTATCCTATGTGGGTCTCCTAGGAACACTGTAGCTTGCTGAGAAAATGCCATTTTTCCCCAGCAGGATTCCAGGGTCACTTGGATGTTTTTGAAACGCAGGTGGAAGGAAAAAAATACAATCTTTCAAAGACAGTTAGTGATATCTGATACCTAAGATCAAGACAGAAGAGAATCTTTGAAATACTGGAAGTGACCCACCAGACAATTTATATTTATTTTCATTTTTGGATGTTTCTGTGTGAATGATGTATTGAAAATATGGCATAGAAGCTGAAGTTAGAAAGACCAGAGGTACAAAAGTGCATAGCCTGGGTAGATTCAGACATTACAGGAAAGTACTCCAAAGCATTTGCTCCAAATAAGTCGTGTTAGGCAGATTTATTCTTTTTTTGCATGCTAATAAATAGTCATTACAAAAGGGGCAGGAATGCAGTCTCCATGCAGCATGGAGAAAGTAGAAACCCAGACCTGGAAAAATACTGGATCAAAACTGAAGGAACTATGCCACTGTGTCTCAGAGCTAACTCACTGTTTTCTCTCTCCTCTGAATCTGAAATTCTTAAGGTTCAGTGCAGCTTTCTCTTAACCCAGGAAGTATTTGCTCAGATAATGTGGCTACAGCTACAAAATTAGAAAGGGCCTATGAAACTCCAGACTGGATTAACCCATTAACAGCTACATCACCTCCCTGACCCACAACAATACAGTAAGTAAATGCTGAACAGCCAGTCCAACAGAGTTTAAAAGGAACAAGGTCACTTTTCTCAAAAACTGTTTCTTAATAAAACATTTATTCGACAAGATCAGAGACAGAAACAAGCAGGACTCTGGCAGCTGATGTAATATTTATTAACTTTGATAAGTGAATCACAATAAGAAACATTGTGCCCACTAATCTTGCACAAGCTTAATGCTCATCCTACAGACAAGACTGCAAAATCCAAATGGACATATTTGCACATTTGAAGTTTTCTAGTCCTGTGTACTTTTACAGTCTACAACATATTTACTCCTTTAAATACTAAAGGTCACATCTTTAAATCATCCTGGTTATTCCCCACCTGCTACCTTTAAGCCATTCATAGGACTTCCATAAGGAATTTATACATTTAGTGATCATAGTAAGCATTTACATGGATTTTACTGTCAATTTTAGTGCAATACTACTTCACTACAGCAAAAGGATGCACATAAATATGAAAAGGAACATCATTGCATGCTTTGTATATTTATACTTTCATGGTCCGTGATCTAGAACCATCTTGCATTGTGAAGAATATTGCAGAGTGCCTGACTATTGGGACACTCCCATGGGAATTTCTTCTTCATTAATGAGGCACAAGCTAGATTCTAATATTGATGTCCCAAAACCACTTTGAAAGGAAATAGTTTGATTTATCTCCTTGGCTTTCCTTCAGTCATTTATCTAAATATTTAACACCACACAGTGACATTTAGTACCATTCACATATAATCATGTTGAGGCAATATCCTCATGCCAGCAGAAGAAATCAAATATTGGAAAACTGTGGGTTTGCTCATTCAATGGCTCTTTGCTAACACCCTGGGGAAGCTAAAGTCCTCAGCCTGTAAAATTATTCTGATGCCTCAAGAACAGCAAAACTGTGGGAAATTTGGATGTCTTACTAAGTTGTGGGGATTTACTCTTTGGCTGGGAGGTTAGTTGAAGCTTGCAAATTCTATTCTGTACAATTTGCTATTATTACCCCAATTTTTGTAGAAAAGAGACTCTAAAACATCTTCCTAAATTACCTCTTTCTTCTTTCATTTCAGAAAATTAGCAAAAGGACTGAAACTAATTATCCTCTACCTGCCCATTTATCAAATAGATGAGCAACATTTGAGAGTACAGTTGTCAAACAGATTTCATGATTACCTCAGCTTAATTAAGAAGAGGGAAAGCAATGAATCTTAGGCTAATTAAACAGACATCCTCAGCTTCAAAGCCTTTTGCCTTGCTGCTTGTCTGCAATTGCCCAACTGGAGAACAGAACTAGTGGAGAGATTTGATTACGACGAGGCTGTGTTTCTAAGCCCAGGGTGGACCAGTGCAATGAAGAGCAGCTACCAGATAACTTGCACAGACCAAATCAAATCCTTACATGACATTATTTGTTTTAGAGGCCCCAATTGATAATGCAAAGCTAGACACACAGGTTTTCCTTACTAGAGAATTTAGTACCTCTTTTCTTTTTTCTGTCACTTTCAGATACTTTCCACAACTTTCAACAAGACAAGGCTACCAATTATTTCAATACAAATATTTCAGTTATTTAAACAGTTAGTATAGGAACCTATTCCAAGACAAAATTTTAAGAATTAATAATTAAAAAAAAAAAGAAATTCAGCTTTCAGCAAGTAAGAGGGAAACAATTGCTCAGGCTTAAGTTCATGGCCAAAGTTAAACAAAGCCAATATCTTGTTGACAAGTATTTCTTGACGCAATCTTTCATTCCAGGTCTGAAAACTGCATTTTCGTGTCTGAAAATATTTAGACATGGTTTAATTCAAATGGTTTCCCATTTTGAAAGCACACTTTTACTTATTACCATGAAAACATGAATATACCAGATGGGAAAGGAATACTCTGCTAGTCTTATGAAGCTTCTTGTACACAACCATGCCAGTGTTCAAAATCACAGCCTAAAATAACTCCCCTCTGTTCATCACACAGCCTACAGTAGGCAAAGCCTGTCATTCAGTGACAGTTTGAAGAGACTTCATTCCTTACCTTACTGGAAGCATACCACTGACTTGGCAAACAGCAACTTTTCCAAGAAACCTTAAGCACATACTGCTGACAGATCAGCTTTGCATAAATAAACCTTATGAAACCTCTCTTATGTCATCTTTCCCAGAACTGGGTACTTAAAGAACATACAAAAGGCAACTTAAAGAAAAATACTGACTCTCTATGAGAATTCTGCAGCATAAAAGCACGAAAGCTGTTCTCAATTACATCTTGTACAATATGTAGAAACTGTAGCATTGTCTTTAGAAGATAATGTGAAAGAAGTATAGTATTGCAGTTGCTATGAGTATGCAATTGTGCATAAAGAACTAATAGACAACAATCATCAGGGATGAGCAGCTGTGATGAATTTCAAATGACTAAATTTTAAGCATTTAAGGCTTTCAGGAGGTTGGTTAGAAGGAGCAAAGTTGAGAAGATATAGCTACAGCAGCCATAAATAGCTAAAAAATATCCAGCAATGGAAGCTTCTACTTATTAATCTCTTAATTAAAACTACAAGAGATATCAAAGCAAGACAGAAGAATTACTAGGGCTACTATAAATCCTCTAAAAATCAAAATCACACCCGATAATTACAGAATTGATTACAAATGGATGTTTCTTAAAGATAGCAGGAATGAAAACAAAGGACAGACAAAATCTGGGGGCTAGAAAGAATTCTGGGCAAGTAGGGAAGGATGATGTGACACCTGGCACATAGGAAAACCATTTTCATGAGATCAATATTCATCCCAGAAGCTCGTAAGAGTTCTTGTAGCTCTTCTACTTGTGGTAAGGATAAGACACTTCACAACCTTCCTGCTCTCCCAGTTTTAAAGAACAGCACATCAAGAGTGTTCCTGCTATCTCTTTGGTCCAGAGATTTCCAGAAAAGCAGAAAGAGGTAGAAATTATATTCTCCTTTGATCTTTCTCTGGGCAGGGAAATTTTGCCTGAGTTTGGATGACAGAGCCTCTTTCAGCATCTCCAATTGTACTCCTGTCACTGAGACAGCCAGAGCATGGCCCAGGAATATTAAAGAGAAGGATCAATCATTGAAGAACATGCACACAAAGACCCTGAGATACTTCAGATTAGTTTGACCCCTTCTTCCCATATACCAAAAATAAAAAGCGTCAAATGGCCATAGGCAAATTCTGGTGTAGGGTTTGGCATGGTAAAAATTACTTTTAATGCAAGAGAACAAACAGAAACTGCTTTCATAGGATTTCTGAAAGGCTTAAGGGCTAATACTGGAGATGATGTCACGAAATTTGAGCATTTAGATTTATCATGTAGCAAGAATCAGATGCTTCTGGTAGCAGGGAAATAAATGTATTTGCCAATTATAACCAGACTCCAGCTCCTTATTACCATTTAGCTAAAAACTGTGACAGGAAGTCTGGCATGGTACTGAAGTATGGCAAGGGAAATTTATTCATAAGTCAATGATATAACAAAATGTCTGCTGGTGCATGACAGGATGAGAAGGGTCAGATTCTCAACCAATTAATTGGTAAATTGGATGTACGTTGTTTAAAGGAGCTGTAGATAATAACACGGACTCAAGTTCCCAGCAGACAAAGCCCACCAGGATCCCATCCCTGCCTAAGCAGCGGGATCCTAGCACTTCCTTTATTTCCTTTTTCATTTCATTACTAATGTCTCATCATTTTATTAAAGGAAACACTAGTGATTGTTTAGCATCAAGGCTGGTGTATGACTGCAGGTCTGGGTCTTTGTCAGCCCAGAGAAGAAACGCCTCGAGGAAAATCAGTCCTTTGTAGACTGGCTATTAAAGGATAAAGGCAGAAATGAAAGGCATCAAGATGATAAAGAGTTGAACAATTTGGATGACTTTATTTATAACAGGGCTGTCCAAACTTAGAAGGAAATTACAGCATCATGCCAGAGACACAAATCTACCCAACAGTTTGAGAAATTAAATGCCCAGGGCCAGACAGTTTGCTGAGTGCCTGAAGACTATAAAGGAAAAGGAGCAGAGCCAAGAAAAAAAGCTAAATCCTAAGGAGTAAGGCAAGCTATTCCCACATGATCCATCTTCCAAAAACAGAGTTAATTCTCACTGCACCACCGAGTGGCTCAGGGTTCAAACACATCCCAAGCCAAGGAACAGAGCTGTCTTTAGCACCAGGACTGGTGACACACCAGTCAAAAAAAAAAACCTTAATGGCAGCCCCAGTCACCAACCTGTCTGATCAGTCCTAAAGCATAAGGTAAATAACATGGAATAACATGTGATGAGTACAGACTGAAAAACCAGAGGACAGGCTTTGTAAAGAAGGTTTACAGTTTGCAATCTGTTCTTTCGCAGAGCATTCTTAAATGGTAAACAAGTGGGAGCCTGTAGCTACATTCAGAATTGATTATTTTAAAATTTATTTCATGTTGGTCAAGACCTTTCATGCAAGATTATTCAGAGAAAAAGGAGAAAAGGATAATGAGCTCTGAATTAATAACCACCTAAGAGAGAAAAAAGGCATAATTAATGACTGCCTTTTAGAAAGAAGATTACTTACAAGGAAGTAATTTCAGTGATCAATACTGTCAAATACATTTTTTCAATGATTGAGCTCTGAAATGGACAAGATGATGGAATATGCCCAACAGACTAAACTTAAGTACTTTAAAGAGAAATTTATGAGAAATCCAAATTAATTTGGGGCAAAGATGTAAGTGCAATTAAAGGCAGTGGCATGTATAATGAGAATAATGAGCTTTTCAGGCATATTCTGATGTCATAACTTTGGGTGACTTTTATATGGGACCAATGTACCAGTGTCCTGCATGCAATGTGCTGAAAGAGTTGAAAACAAAAACAAGAAGAAAAAAACCTAGAGAAAGCTGAGACACAAAAAAATCCAAATAGACAGCAAATCAAATATTCAGAATATAAAACAGGACTGTTCCCCCTCTGCATTGAGTTCAGATGACTTCCATTCCCCAGAAAGGGCTGACTTACACCCGACATACTTGAGTGTGCTGACTATTCCAAGCTGAAAACTGTTTCCCCATCCAACCCCACAATCTTCCCATGAAGTCTAGACTTAAATATCTGAAAAAAGCATAATTGAAAGCATGAGAGTGCTCCTGAGAGTGCTTGTTTCTCACTCTGGGAATAATCAGAGTGATAATAGGAGAAAGATCGATAGCACAGATCACTTGTTTGCATCTCCTGCAAATGCCCATGTCCTCAAAATGCAGCACTTTGCCCACTTCTGCCATCTAATAGAGTTTCCCAAAGGGATAAAATATCCTGAAAAAGTAACTGAAATCCTACTTCTCTTTTTAACCTTGTTAACGAGGTCACACATCACAAAAATCCGTAATACATGAGCCTCATTGCTTCTGAATGCTGGCCATCATGCTCACTCTGTCTCTTCTGTTATTCACCTTTAAATGAGAGATATTCTTCTTAGGTGTATGAATGCTAGCTTTTCCTACATGGAAGGGTTTATAAGCTAAAATTCCAGAGAAGAAAAAGAAAGGTAATGCAATCTCTCTAAGCCAAAACTGTTCCTTCTGTGCATCGAAGAAAGATCAGGAAGCCTCCTGTTTGTTCTCCCCAAGACTATGTTACAGCTAATATTCCAAAAGTCTGCAAGCCTGTAAGTGCATTATTCTGCTGGTGCAACACATATTGATGGAAACTATAGTTGGAATAACTCCTTTTGGAGGTTAATGATTTCTTACAGGAAGCAGAAAAGTAATTCTAAAAGCAGCAAACTTTGCTAAGAGGACAAGACTTCCCTGGAGCAAATGTTTCAAAACCAAGTGAAAAAACACCTGGTAAGAACCCTTTTGTTAAATTCCTCCATCAGATTAGCTCTTCATCTTTCAAAGAGATATATATTCTGAAGTATAACCAAGTCATAGCCTTCATTATATCTTTGTTGGTTCAAACACTTATATAAATTTGATTGATGGTCCCAAACAATCAAAAATTTGGGCTTCCAACTTCTCTAAAATTCAGCTTTTAACCTAAATTTCCTGCAGACTGAACAAAGCATTGCAGTCAAATACTACATTATGCATTCTTTCTGAATAAAACCCTTTTCATTTGACAGAGGGGAAAAAGAAAGAGACACACTCCCAGCTGAAATAAATTTTATGTGCATCTACTGTCACTGGTGAAGTTGTGACCATTTATACTAAAAATTGCTCCTCATGTAGTGACTGTGTAATGCCTTCTCCCATCTTCTTGACAAATGGCTGCTTTCATTGCCTAGAATCCTTCAGATTTAGATACTAGGACCAAACATCTGCAAACACGACGAAGGCAACACCATTTACCCAGGATATTTTACACTTTTATTACTCTTAGGCGTGGTTGATAACAGGACTTTCCCCCTTGTGATGGTGGCAGTGTCAAATGCTGGCTTCAGAGCACTGACTGTATCTATTTGCCAGTGTTTGCATGTATTGTCTTCTAAAGCATTACAGATTAGCCAAATATTAGCAAGTACAAAACTGAAAATGCACATTTTTAATCCTTTTATGGGTAGCACATTTATTGGAGAGGCTGCCCATTACTACTTTGTAACTAACATTCACAGCCACAGTACTAAATCTAATGTGCACTACAGAAAATGGCAACTAAAATGAAATTATATTGAAATAGTTCAATTCAGTCTCGCAAATTTGAATTTAAAATGACAACTTTTTCCTTAACTTTTCCATAAGCAGTAACCCTCGTTTCTCTCTCAAAGTCACTGTGTTTAACTCCACTGTGTTGAGCCCAAGAGGAAAAATATCAGCAGAAAGAAATGCCTCCTCGTGGATTGAGGAGTACATTCAAAGTGAAAATAGGATGCTAGGTGAATAAATTGCAGTGCAATAAAAGTTGGAATCTGTTTCAGAGCAGACAACTTGCTGTCTAGTAATACTTGGTGCTCACATCTGAAACCCTGTTTTCTGGTAACACCAACATCATCGCTTGGGTTATTTTTTCTGTCATCTGAATGTGGGACAGAGCTGCTGTCTCTATCAGAGAATTGCCTTTCTCACACAATTCAGAAACATGATAAAAAATTAGTTCAATGAGATATTACTAGCAGGCCCAGAAATAAATAGGAGATTTTTGTCAGGCTGAAAGTAACTGCTACTAAGACAGAGACAAGTACATGCCATACAGCATTCATCACTTGTAAGGTAAATGACTTCTGAATTCACTCAGGCAGCAAATGAACAACTGCCAATGCTGATCAGAGAGAAGTAAAATGTTGCATCTACGGATAAAGTGTTCCTGGGGTTTTTTCTCTTGTTTTCTTTTCCTTTAGTTAAAATAATTTCTTTCCTCCATGGAGAGAGAAATTTTGGCTTAGAGGTCAAAAAGAAAAAAAAAAAGGTTTCTCAGCAGAGCTTTGTTGTTCATGTGGCACTGTCAAAATGTACAGGCTATTAGCAAAGCAGTAACTCTTTTATCCCATTAAGTCCTCTACATACAGCAGAATAGGAGGGGGGAAAAATACCCACTCAGTCCTTACAAACTTTCTGATATTTCTGACACATGCTGAGTCCAACCAGAACCTCCCAGTCACTTCAGGAAAGTCTGTGTTTGCAGGAGAAAAGCTCCTACTGAGAGAGGGAGGAAATCAGACAATGCCTCCTCCCAAGTATTTTGGTGCCCAGTTTTACAGGGATAAGCTAATTTTAATGGGATGCTAATCTGGGAAGATTTGCTGTCTTCACAGTATGACTTCCAGCACAGACAGTCCTTAATATTGTTCATTTGGGGGCAATACAGAAAAAGAAAATGGAGTAAAGAATAAAATCAGAGAGTATTGCACATCTCATTTTTAACTTAAACAGTGAGCCCTGTTTTAGTATACAAAATACGGGGGATTTCCCACTCTTTTTTTGTGGCCTGTATTTATTTCAATTATTCCTATACAATTAGCACTATATCACCTCACAGAAAAAGAATTAATTATTGATCCACTCATAAAACATTTAAAATTCTTATAAGGTTCCCTTCTGTACCAATGTAATTATTAACATCTTGCTGCCTTTCAGACTTCCAGCAAGTTCGGTGGGGTTATAGTAACAATGGATTCAGTCAAAAGAGTAAATCCTTACCAGTCAATTATTTGCTCTGTCAGGAAAATTCTCACCAAAATGCAAATGTTTCGAACATGAACGTCTTGAATACTGGTCCTATAACACACATTCATGTTAACAAGAGTGATGTATCTAGGTCAGACTTGGTAGTGATTTCTGAACCTGTACTTCCCTGGAATTCCAGATGCTTTAAGCTTCATGTAAATCTTACTGATGGCATTTCTATCCAATATACACTGAGCCAGGTTTATTGAAAGTTCAGAGAATTCAACAAGTTTCTTGTAGGAAGGAGCTCTCCTATAGGGGGAATCTGATCAAAGTACTTGCACCACTTGTTTTGGGACACAGGGATGAGAACAATTTTTCTATCCTATGGAAGGTCCTCTTATGAGAATTTTCTTCTAAGTTAAAATTATTTTTATTGAAAAATAAAGTGCCCTTTTTTTATATTTTGAGAAATAATGAGAATCTAACCACATTCTTTCATAAGAGAACTATTAGCAGAGAGGCAAAGGTCAACTTTTAAAAATTTCTTCAGCAGAATTCATAAAAATAAACCCTTCATACTAATCAAAAAGAAACCTTTGGGGTTTTGTTGTGGGTTTTTGTTGTTGTTGTTGTTTTGTTTTTTGTTTGTTTGTTTATTTTCCTAATTAAAACAAAATCATTCATTTTACATCCAAAGCATGCTTCAGGAGAGATTGAATGGGAAGAGCAATCTGTTTCATGCATGTCCTGCCTTAAAACCCTCTGAGAAAATATAACTGAATCAAGAAATTAAAAAAAAATTTGTTACTAAAACTGATCTTCACACAAAGCCAGCAGACTTCAGTGAAGAAATTACACCAGAACCAATCTAGGCTAAATATGTAAAATAATCAATGGAAGAAGGAAAAAGGAATGCAACCTACCCCTCTTTTTTACAGATGCTAGCCCTAAGGTTTTTACTATACTGGACTTGCACACTTTTATAGACTTGTTCATCTTTTCTACAATATTTGCACTACAGTGTTGTAAAAGACAAAGAAGATAAAATTCCAGGTGCTCAGTGTGTTCAAGTCCAGTCTGGTGGCCTGGAGTTGACATGTTGTGGTTTCACCTTGGGCTTAGACTTCTGCAAGATGCTGGACACTTGTGGATGTGCTACTGTCTCAGTTATGTATTGTCCTCCAATTTGGAGGGTTGGCATAAACTGCCAGCTGTTTGGCTTGCTTCATTCCTAGGGCCCACGAGAAGTTGTCACCCAGTCCATCACCCCCCTGGTTTCCACCCCTAACTACTTTACAAGGATGTAAAGTTGTTAGTCAATGGTTAATTTGTCAAGGCTGCCAGGATCACCTGATCAGAGAAAAGCCAGGCAGAACTAGCCCAGGCCTCGTTTAACCTGAACTGTGCCTTGAGGTGTTTGTAACAAAAGGTTAAAACCCAAGGGTATTTTCTGCAGGGTGCACACAAATGCCCAAAGTCAGAAAAACCAGAGTGGGAGTTAATGTATGTCAGGGTATGATTTTCAATTTGGAAACTCCAGATACCAAACCTATAGCCACTGGTATTCAGTAGCTAAGATGATATGAATATCCCCTTATCAGAAAACGTACATAATCTTGTAGAATCTTGCCATCAGGAGAAAAAAAATCTCATCACACTTTATCAGGGACATATACTTAGGAGAGGTCAAGCAAAAGTATCCTATCATATATGCAAGACTGACAAGAAAACCAGCAGGAGGAATTTATCAATCACTAGTCAAGATTATTCTGGTGTTCTTTTTTATAGCATAAAAAGCTGTTTTCTCATGTTCTGAAAAAGTTATTTTTACTTCTAATATCCTGAGGTTAAAAGAGACAGAACCAAGGTTACTATGTCTGCACTTTGGTTGGGTTAGAAAATGGGTTGCTTTTTATTTTCAAGTAACCAGATAGAATCTGTTCAAGCTTAACTTGTTTTCTTAGTGAAAATTCGTCTCACAGCCTCTAAGACTACTTGTTTTGCTATAACGCAAGGGAAACTAAAAATATAACAACAAAAAAAAATCCTTTGAACAAGAAACTGATGCTGGAACAGCAAACCATAATAAGGACTCCAGAGATCTGGATGCCTTTCTGTTGGCATGAAAGCACCTGGAGGAAGTGCTGGCTCTTAGTCAGAGCTCGATTTCCCACTGAATTTGATGGGATAAGAGCTCATTCCTTCTCAGTTGCTGGCAAAAAAAAAAAAAAATGTATACCTTTTCTGTACAATAACAGTGTCTCTTCACCTCTGAGACTGAAGCATTTTTCCTTTGAGGTCACATCACACAAAATATATGACAAACAGAGGTGACATTAAAATATAGGTAGGCTGTGCTTTTAAAAGTCATCTGACTGCTGGATGAGCAGAGACCAGAATATGACTTCTTGGGCTGCAACCTTTTAAAAAGAGGTGCAGTGAACAACTTCAATGCCAAGCTGATTGATTTTGTGCACCTTCCAGGTAGGTCTTGTATATTATGGTTTTGATCTGCAGTCAATTATCCACAGTAATAGCATTAAATTTAAATGAAATTAAATTATTTTACTAGAAAATATTCATAATAGCATTAAAATACTGTCTATTTAAGTCAATATGGCACCACATAATCTATAAATTAGTCATAAGCACAATCCACAAGTGCAAAAATGATGAAAATTAATGCAGACTAATGCAATACAAAGTGTATGGATATTAACAAAAGTGTGGGCTGTTTGCAACAGAATGACAATAAACAGCTCCTTACATCAAAATTATTTCACTTGGCTACCGTTGGTTGGAAATTACAACAATGTCTTGGGCAACTGTTCACTCAATTGTAATTCCAGTTTAGATCTCATCAAGAAAAATCTGTGCACTTCTCCAAGTTTTTCTATCAAACTAGAAAAATAAGACAAGTTATTTCCCATTAATAAACTACAGACAAATCCTGTTCTTTCTTAGTAGGAGTTAATAGATTATCCATTCAAAATGAGAACGTGTTTCTAAAAAAAAAGTGATCAAAGTCCTTGCATAAATTTCTTGTTCTTTCATTGTACCACAGTGAAATAGGAGAAACTATCTGCATATTAATATTTTTGTTTTGCCTTGAAATGCTGTACATATTATTATTACTTAGATAATGACCCACTAGCTTTAAACATATGCCTTTGAGCCAGACTAGGCATTTGAGACATCTGCCTGGGTCTAGCAGATTTGACACTGGATCCAGGGACATCTGCAACCTTCTAGAGCCCCAGCTGGAGCCCAGGCAGGACAGTCTGGGACAGAGTGCACTTGGTATTAGATTTATGTACTGAATCTCTCCATGTCCAACAGCCCCCTTCCTAGAATAATGCATAGCAAACAGCAAATTGGTTTCCTAAATCAGTTGAGATATCAATTTGAGGACTGGTGAGTTTCAAACTAATGAAAAAGCAGTCTGTCACCCAGATCTGTTATTAGAACTCAAAGTGTGACAGCGGAGGTTTATGATATGCCGTTATTTTATAAATAAGCCAGCAAAGGAATAATTTTTCTGGTAATGCCAGTTGGAACTTGGTGTTGCCAACTGACTGCTACCAGGAACTGCTGATCAGTGCCATCACAGCAGTCAGCAGGTACAAGTCTAGGCTCCAGCTCACTCCCAAGCTTAACACCACCTGGAATCATCTCCCATATTATAAGACAGTTTAAATTTGTTGGGCACCCAGGCCTTGCCCAACACCAGGCTCCATGACAATTTCCATCAGAGTTATCAGGGCTATTCTGACCAAGTGACAGCAAGCAGCTGCTCAAGAGTGAGCACCTGTCATCACAAGCAGAGGTCAATCTGAGCTCTTCAGGAGCACCAAGCCACACCACTGAACCAAGCCCTGGCTGTAGAAGGGTGGTCAGTGAGCTCACACAGACCTGAACAGGCCACCACACCAATCTATTCTGACCAGTCTACACCCAGGTTAAACCAAACACATGATTATTTATTAAGAACTTAAGTTCTTACACTCTTCACAGTCTATTCTCAAAGAATTTATGCAGATTCCTGTGTTTTGTTTAAGATGTTACAGAACATACCACTGGAATGCTCCACACTCTGTATTCCAGCAAGCACCTGGATCAATCCCTGTCACATTTTCTAATCTTCAGCATCTTTCTTTACTGACAAATAAAGTTATCAAGCTGCTCAGAAGACAAAAAACTTCCCTTCCTCCCCCTACAGAAATTTCATATAACAAAATCAGCTTGTTTTCCACATTGCTTTATAAAGACTTTAAACAGATGATGTCAGCCCTGAAAATTTCCTGAAGTTTCTATACAGTTTGACATTTGCCTGTCAATATGAAGAAAGATTATACACAAGTAAGAGTTATTTGTTCTAAACAGTTCTTCAAAATACACACTTACTGACTCTTATAGCAATCTGTCTGCTGCATGTAAGCCTAGCATCTTCCAACACGCTCACAAAATCTGCATTGTGAGCCCTCATTAATTCAAGAAGTTAGAAATTATAATTGTTATTCTTCCCACTATGCATAGAAATTAAAATTCCAACTTGAGAAGGTGAAAGGTAACAGGTAAATTCATTTCCTGGAAAAGATAAATAACACTTCAGCAGCAGCTGCCTCTTGATCACTTTTCCCCGGGGTTTTCATTCACTGATTTGTAACAAAAGCATCACTACCAGAAATGTCCACCAAGAGCTCTGTGTCCTAACTGCCAGAGGTCATTCCCCCTTCCATGGCAGCAGAGAGGAAAAGATCACTGATGAGCTCCTAGCAGCTCACTCCTAACTGGGAGCGAGTTGCCTAACCTATTCCTGCACTTCATTCCACAGCTGATGAACCTCTTCAACACTTGCAGAATGGGTGTGCCCAACAGGTATTTAGGTGCTTTATCCATTGCCCCATCCCATCCCATCCCATCCCATCCCATCCCATCCCATCCCATCCCATCCCATCCCATCCCATCCCATCCCACATAAGGAGGATCCCAACCAGTTCCCTTCTGTTCCTTCTCTGGCGGTACAACCAACTTTGCACCACAGGGAGGTTACCCAGCCAGGACAGATATCCTCCCCATCTCTAGCAGCAGATGCAGGATCCCTTTTTCCCTGCAACCATCCCAAAATAGTCCCCAAATTGTACTTACTTTTTGCAATGCAAATCAAAAAGCATTTCCCTGGATTATCACATACAAATATTTTTTTAATGGAATACAGCACTAATTATAATTTTTACAGTTTTTTCAAAGAAATATCCTCAACTGAAGCTTCTTTGTGTGCTTTCCAATGCTTTCCAATTTTATATCCTCTAGGTCTATACTTTATTTTTTTAATGGTAAATGGCTCATCTTTTGCTTGACCACACAAGTTGGGACTTTAAGAATACTCCAAATAGTAAGGTCTTTAAAAATTTACAGCTGTTTACTGAAACACAGTTGATCCTGAAAACAGTCCCTTTCCTAAGAAAGATAAAGATTCATAAATGTCCAGAGCAACACATGAAGTATACTTGTCCTTCAAGCTAACAGGTTGCATGAAATTAAATTTGTGAGGTTTCTTCCTCTACTTTGTAACTACTTACAATTTTTCCGTCCACAAAATGAATCATGACCCACCCTGTCACTTATCATTATTTAAATTTCCCTTTCTTCTAAAATAATCAATTAAAATAAATGCATTTTTACATTACAATTCTCATTTCAGCTTTCCACTCTCCTTCCAGCTTTTTCCACACCACACAGAAGCTCACCCAAATTTTCTATCCGATCTGAACAAATAAGACTATTTTTAAAGCAAACACAGCACTAGTCCTTTTCAACTTCTTACATTGTAGCCTGAATGTGTTGAAAACTTTCTGCTAGCTTTTCTCTTTATTCTTTTTTAAATCAAGGATAAGATATGCACATATTTTGTTCATGCTCTTCATTATAAAGATGATAGTGAGGAAATTAATTACAAACTTATGAGTAACCATAATCTTTTTCCCCTCCTCACTCGAACTTCCTTTTTGTGAATCTGTCACAAGGTAACTCTAGACCTCATCCCTTAACAAAGAAGTACTGAGATAGTGCCTTGGGTTCATAAAGAAATGTTTACATAAGAAACAGATAATTAAGTCCTTCTGAAAAGAGGAAAAGCTGTAAAATTCTGATAAGGGGCTAAAAATGCAACTTTTTCCAGTTTGCTCAGCACATTTATTAATGATATTTTCCGTTCTTGTGATCCTGCCAACAGCAAAACCTGGACATCACAATACAGGCTCATGGGTATTTTGTCTTGGACCAACCTTAAATATCTGTTTTTCATGAATTCTCAGCTTCATCTTAGGATGGAATCCAGTTCAGAGGAATAAAAGTCAAGTTGACAAACATTAAATGTAAGAAAGCAAATTTTTTAATTAACTGTGTTCTACAGCAGTGAGAAGTCAGCTCAGTGCATTATCCCTGTTTCTGCACCATGACTGAATATGTGGCCAGATCCTGAATTTGTGACTATCTCCTGATCAAAACTCCCAGTTCTGCAGTCCCCTCTGAAGAGCTGGGCAACTACTCAGGTCTTTGGGGATGTAGCTATGGGGCTAAAATCCCATGGGACTATGACATTGCAGAGCATGTAGATGGTGTAGAGTATAACCCACTTCAGAGGAGGACTGGGAGCTGTACTCTGTAACATCTCAGAGGAGGGAGTGTGTGTGTGCACGCAGACCAGCTGGTTCATTATTATAATTATTAAATGACAAGGGCTTAAATGGATTATCCACTATCTCCTGCTGACTTCTCCAGTTCACAGTTCCTCATTAGAGTGTAAGCCAACTTCCCTCAAATACTCGAGACACTTCTGCTGTCTAGAAGTACTGGAAGGTCAAGGCTATGTCTCATAGCATATCTGATACCATTTCAGTCTGCTAATTGTCCTATTATGAAGATAAGTACAATCTTGTAGTCAGTGAAAAAGAAATATTTATACCAAATAGTACACAGAGGACTGAACTCTCTATTATATATTTAATCCTGTGGGCCTGATGAGATGCATCCCAGAATCCTGAGGCAATTGGTTGATATAGTTGGAACTATATGATCTTTCAAGGGCGTTTCCAAACCAAACCATTTTGTGGCTCTGTTGCTCTGCACTTGGCATAGCCATATACATAGGACAGCTCTAAGTCAACCACTCTGCTCTGGTACTTTTTTTAACTGCTAGGTATCATTATTTGCTGGTGAAAATGATGGCACAAAATGTAATCAGCGAAATCCAGTGCTGCCAGTGAATACAGAATGAATTCCCTGGATATTAGAGACCTGGGCATAAAAACACAGAAAAAACCTGGCCTACTTTTCCTTGCACTAAGGATGCTTTTCTCTTCTTTCCCATCTCCTCTGGCATTTACATCTGTGTTTAGGGCACACTACAGGGAAGAAAACTGTCATATAAGATCTGATGGAAAGATGGGATGATAAAGATTGGATGAGATGTGAGTGTGACATGCACAATGGGAAGTCCTGGAAGAGTGAGCACACACAGTCAGCTGCCATATCTTCCAGCTGCTCACCTGGCTGACAACTCCCAACCGTGTCCAACTACCACAGACCATGAAAACACGGAAAAGGGCAGACAGCAGGAACACTGTATCAGATCCCCAAGCAAGGACAAATGTAACCACGGTTTTGACCATTTTTTATAAAGGTTTTTATACGGATAAAAAAACAATCTAGCACTCAAACATCAATGTCTTCAGTGTAAAAGGAAGGCCAGCACATAAAACCTGTCTACCAGATAATGCTGTGTGGTCTCTCTACACAGAGACCCACACAGATTTCTATCAGAGATTTCATGCACCATTCATACAAACCATTAGGATACTGTTACCTAGCAAATTTATGGGATGAAAACAACCATAGCAAGTCCCTGTACAAGACAGACAAAGCACATATTATCTACAGAAAACCTGAGGCTCTAATGATCATTTTCAGTGTTGTGTATATCTCTGAAGAGGCATAGGGAAAGAAGGCACTGCAGTCATATGGACTCTGCTGAGTCCAGCATCCATGTGCTGCTCACTGGAGTGAATCCAGCAGCGCACCTGATAATGTATACATGCTGATAAACTGACAGAAGGAATTTGATATGTTTAACAACGCTGCATAACTCAGAGCTGTATCCAGAAGCACCTTCCAAAGCAATGACTTTAGACAGGCATCCTACACGGCTGTATCTGAGCCAGGAGCAGCTTGGATTCACAGCAGCACAGCCTGCTCAGTCTGCTCCTCCCGACGCCGGCTCTTGGAGCTGCCAGAGCCCACTCCACATCCCAGCCCTCAGAGGGGCTGGAGCTCTCAGGAAAAGGCACTGCAGGATTTTGGTGGAGCCCATGTGTGTGCCCACACACGATGTCGTGGCATGCACCCAGGGCAGACAATGGGGCTAATAATCCTACCTCACTCCAGTGATAACTGCGGAGCATTTGGAAGGTGCCCAAGTCAAAGGCAGATAAAGGATTTCAGGAAAGATTTAGTCCAATATTATTCATCAACTACAGCAGGACGGATTAGTGGACATTCACACAAGCCTTTTTCTTAAGTGGGACAAAGCCTGCTTTTCAGGAAAGAAAACTAACAAAAACACTCCTCATACAGCTGAAAACAGCATTAGTGCCTAATGAGATGTAAGGCAGAATGGATTGCTCCCACTCTCCCATGCTCTGTTTCATCTCCATAAACACAGCCAAGGTTAGCAACCCATGAAGGTAAATACCACCACCACCAAGGTGTCTGTGAAGAGCCATGATATCCAAACATAGAGCTCTGTGTGAAATACATCTAGGAGACTAAGCATGAAATTCTGGCACTGCTGAAGGCAGTGGGAATTCTGCCAATAATTTTGAACTAGGAAGGATTTTATCCTCATCTTCTAATTACAAAGAAGCTCTTTGTGAAATACAAAAGAAGGTAGTTTTTACTTCGTTTATATAATGCTTTATTACTAAATATCATAAATCTTGCTTTAAATTAAATTATGCAAAATTTTAGAAGCTACAATTTAAAGAGATACCTTAATGGGTAAAAATTTTAAATGGTGATCAGAACTCCTATTACTTTTACCATTAGAATTACTGCTACAGGGTTGAATATGTCTTAAGAGGATCTGTTTCTCGTATGACAACAGACTAAGAGTTGCCAACAGAAGCATAGATGTTAATTGCAAACATTTATTATACTACCAGGGTTTACATTTAGCAGCTGTCAACATTACTGACAACTGTAACAGAAATCAGAAAAAACGGAATTTTTGCTTGCCAGAAGGGCAGCTGGTGCTTGATTTTCCTGCTATTGATGTTCTTTTTAAATTTATTTTCAAAAAGTATTATAAACAAGTCTTTCACCAAAATTTATTTAAGAACATTCTTTACCTACTAAAGAGGAACTTATTAGCAGGCAACTACTCAAAAATAAATGTTTCAAAGAATATGCTTCAAACTCTGATGCAATAATCCATTCCTTTTCAGATTGGTGAAGTTAGATTGCAAAGACATAAAAATTTAACGGGCTATCCTTTTTGCAGTACTCAAAGCTACCATTTAAAAAAGAAAAAAAAAAATCCAGACTTCAATAGTTTCTTAACCTGAATACTATTGGGAGAAACAAGCTCAAATGCTTCAACCTAAAAATACAGTAACAGCATGATGCTGCCATGTAGTGTCAGCGTATGCTTTTAAAAATCATACTTACATGGACTTGTAAGTTGAGATATGCTAAACTAAAGCAAAACTAATTAGCTTTACCCTGAAAAAGCTGCAGCAGTTGCCAAGAATTATTCCTAACTTTACATCTCAACAAAGTGAAAGGGAAGGACCAAGGCAGAGGAGCAATACGACTCCAGTGGATTAAAGATGTTCTTCACCTACTTATCTGATTCAGCAATGTGCCTACAAGTGCAGGGGTAGGTACCAAAGCTGCATCCAAATTAGAGGTCAGGACCACTAAAGAATCTTCCAGGCTGCAGTGTCTGGCTTGCTGGCAGATGTTTAGCCTAGAAAAGCCTGATACAGAAGGGTAATCTGTGAATTGCTTCAAGTTACAGGTTCCAGGATCTACTATAAGAGTTGGGAGCTACTGATTAACTGTAATATATTGAAGATGGCTCACTCTCTGATAGCTGAAGAAAGAATAAAAAACAGCACCAGCCAAACAAATAAAAAGGTGCTCCTTATCAGTGATGGGTTTTCCCAGAATGGAGGGAGGAGATGTCCTCTCCTGGTCATATCTGATAGCTTCACATGTCAGAGGAATGGCTGAGCAAGGGAACACATTTACACAAAACAACTCAAAAGATATTCCAGTCTATCTATTTTTTTTTTTTTGCATTATAAACTTACTATTATTTAAAAATTTGCAAACATAATCCTTTATGAAGCAAAACAAGTTTTACAGCATCTTTTAAGACTTAGTATTCTAATCCTTAAATCATAGTCTTTAATATTGTGATTATGCACTTACTAAATACATAGAGCCCGAAGAGATTTTCTACTTCTTTATATGTCTTTTCCCATATGTGCTATTTGCCTTAACAATTTTTTCTTCCTTTTTCTTGTACAATATATTTTTACTATACTTCTGATATTTCTCCACAGTTTTTTTGCATAACATATCAACGAACCAAATAATAAGATACAGAGTTGACATGCATTATAAAATGATTGTGTGCCTGCATTATGGTGGGCCAGAAGGACTTGTCATCCCAGATTGCTGTTGTTTCCTATTGGCATGAAGGCATCCTGGATGTTAGGACTGCAGAATCCCAAACTTTCTTGCCATCATTTGTCCACAGTAGAATCTGATGGGTACATATGCTGTTCTCTCAGAGCATGTTAGGCACTAGCACGTGGTGTCTTAAACATGGCTCATTTTATTCCTTGTGAATGAACAATTTAGTTCTGACTTTATCATAAGACCTTTAGATAGTTTCCAGAAACTATGTTGTCTGGAAGGACAAAAATTAGAAGAAGTGAGTAGAATTTGTGATTGCTTTTCTCACACTTGTTATTTGCCAGATTCCTGAAGGCCAAGAAGCAAATTCAATATTTTTCATTTGGAAACATGCCAGTGTTACTCATGTTTAATCTTGGACATTTACTAGCCTTGACAGACATAGTTGGAAGCAGAAACAGTTTAAAGGAACTTAAATTTCTTAAGTGTGGCTTTTGTTTTCAAGCTTCATTACAACAAATGAATTAAGATTTCCAATATCACCCAGACCCTCATGCATAGAAGCAAAAACAAGCTGCCACCTGAAAACACTCTCACACCACACCTTTGTGCCACAGAAACCTACTTGATGGAAACAGTTTGATTCTCAGGATAGTCTCTTGAGACAAAAATAAATACTGCTGAAATTTCTAAATAACAGGATAGGGAGAAATCTTGGGTTAAACTAAATTTTGGACCAGGTTCTTAGAATATTTGGAAATTATATGTTTTTTCAATGCCTTTTTATTTCAGTAAGCAATGGACTAAAAGGCTGAAGAATATAGGTCCCTAGAAGCAATCTGATTTACTATAAGACTTTACCACAGATTCTCTGCTCTGCAATTTTCACATGACCTGGAAGTTAATCAGCTGATATTTGGACAGTGCTTTTTAACTAACAATTTTTACGTAATTTGTAATCTCTTGCAACGATCTTTATAGGCATCAGAAACTGAGCAGCTTAGCACATAAATGGAAATTCACTATCTCCACCCGTGCAAAATCCTGTGCAAACTCCTTTGCTCCTCACTGGATCTGCACTTGAAGGTAGAAAACCATAAAAACAAACCTAGTAGCAGAAGGAAAACTCCCAGCTGTTCTGTTCACGAAAGGTTTTTAGCTGTCTGATATTAATCAGCAACTTCATAAGATATTGATGCACTTCATAATATATAGAAATATTCGTGTGTCAATAACATACAAAATGCAAGCCTAACCCAAGCATTCACAGAATTTCTAGCCTGGCAAAATACCAGGCAGCCTAAAAGTTCATTGAAACTTTATGGCAAAAGGAACACCACATTCAGCACTTCCATTGCACACAATAGCACATTACTTATTAAACTATAACTATATTATTAAAACTACTAGTTATAGAAGAGAAATTTCTTGCATGGAAAGTCTGAAATTACTCCCTTGTTAGCAACTAAAGCGCCAATGCTCATAAAATACGAAACATTACCAAAAATACTGAATATGGCACTTTCAGTGTAACTATTAAAATACTTTCATTGACATATTTCATTTTTAGTTCACTATCTTAAAAGTACTCAAATTGCACAGGAATCTGCAGATATATGCAGAGTGTACTGCCCAGTAATGAGGACAGGACTTCTTGCCTGCTCTGAACTACTGTCAAATGATATCTCAGTTTGCAAGTAGTGTCAGATGACTTTACTTTCCAATACTTTGCTGTGTTTCAAGAAAAAGTATGACAAAAATGGTCTTATGTATTTTTCCTGCCTGAGATGTGAGATGCATTTCTATCACATATCTGTTTAGAGTTCCCAAAAATACAGAAAAATAGACTAAATATCTCCCCAGAAAGACAGTGATACAATTCACTAATCAAGCAAATTACATGGAATAGGAAAAAAAAGTTACTGATGGCAGACTGAGGCCATAAAAATACAATAAAACATCTCTGTTTATTACCTTTTTATGGGAGTGTTTTGACTTTGGATTTCAGTATCCAACAGAAAAACAGACCCATTATAGAGCTGCAATTAGCACGTGTGTCTTTTGTCTAAATCCTCTCTGATCCTCAAGAAGGAATGCAGACATTTCCCAGTGTGTCTCTGCTTTAATCAAAGCATGTCAGCCAAGCTGCAGAGAGGCCAAGCAGGAGCTAAATGCCCTGAGTGTCCCAAGAGTTTCTATGCCTGTGTTCCCTGCTCAGGAGGTCACAGATGGAATTGGATGAGGGACACTCATCACAACTTGACTTTTGTTGAATTATGTTGTGGTTTTTTGTTTTGTTTTTTTTTTTTTTTTCTGCACTGTTGTCCTGAATAACCTGCTTCAGTCCTTCCCAAGAGCCAGGCTTCCTCCAGACTTTGTCTCTGCCTCCCTGATTCCTGGGAGCACTCTCACAGATCACACAGCACTCACTCCACTACGTTTCCTGACTTTTTGGACATCTTTCCTTCTAAAAAATAAATCAACTCCTCATTGCAGCAAAGCAGAAGGATGACCACAGAAGGATGCATCATGCCAATATTTTGAAGCTTTTATGAACTACATCATTAAATGATGACAGTAATTTGCTCAGCACAGCTCCCTTCCACTGCACATCTTGGATGCATTTTGTCTGTAGCTAAAGTAGGTTGTGTTTGTTGACTCACTGTGGATTCAGCTTTTCCCCACATGCTGTACATCTGCTGCACATGTCTGCACAGCCCCCACCCTTCAACACCCACAGCACACTGACATACTGAATAACAACGTGAAAGATTTCTACTGAACTTGGGTATTAAAAAAATCCCAACCTGATTATTATTTTCCATCTCCAAAACAAATCTGCTAGATTTTTTAATTAGTACAAGCCAGTTTTTTAATTTCAAAGTGGTTTTTGTTACTGTACCTCTCCTAAGAAATTCAGATCAAATGACACTCTCTCAAGTAAATTTTCAATTTTCTTCACAATTTTTTTCTTTACTGAATGCTTTAATACACCCTGGCCCTAATCCTACAATTTGCTTAACTTCCCAGCTGCTAATTTCTATATACAAGTAAAACCTGTCAGTAATTGGCACTTAGCACTTCATTCATATGAAGAAAATCTGTTAAAAACTTTTGTTATAATGTAACATGTAAGCAAAAATAAGAGTTTCTGAAATTCCGTAGACTGAAGTTATCTCTGTGTTGGGAAACTCAACATTTTCTGAGAAATATTCCAAAAGAAAAAGAAGATGGAAGGAATAATTTCTACCCTTTAGAGGACAACATGGGTGAAACAATTGTGAACATAAACTCAGGTGGGGCATAACTTCTCTAATTATTTTCTTTTTGAAGACATTGAACAAGACTTGACTCTAGAGAGGCAAAGAAATCTTATTTCTGTGCTTTGTTATGTAGGTTTTGTCCAATAGCAAGATCTGATTATCCACATGAAATTAAGAATGGTCCTTCCTTTTCTCCTACATTTATTGTCCCTTAGCTGTTTAGACTGCAAACTGCTGTAGGCTTCTCTCTTGACATTACAACAAAAGGAATAGCAACATAATCATGAGTATTAAAATTAATGAGAATCTTAAAATCAAAACAATAAAGCATTATAAACAGATTAATATTAACCTATATGTCTACATATATCCACAGAAAAAAACAAAACTTCATTCTTGAATTAGTGCATAAACATACTACCTGTCAGAGTTTCAGGTAGATTTTACAATGAAGTATCTTGCTCAGGACTGCATATATTTCCTTCCCCATACATAATTAAAGTTATTCTTATTTTACATCCCATAAATATTCACTGATGCAAGAGGGAAAATAGAACACTCTCTTCCCAAGATGCTGACAGGACCAAGCAGAACCTCATAAGGGATCCCTTCAAAGGTCATCTCTTCATGGCCAGAGAAACAAATTTAAATGATCTTATGTGAGCCTACTGTTAGCAATTGCACTCCTGAATTATGCATGATTTTTGACTGCTCATAATAGGAACAAACTACAGAGTTTCATTAGTACTTTTCAATTACTGTAGCCATTCTTACTCATTTGTTACAGTTAATTTTCATTTTTAGAACATTCCTGCACATTTGCTATCAGCAATGATGCCATGGTCAGAAAAAGGCTTATTAAACTCCTTATGCATTCTGTCTGTGCTGCCCCAAAGTGTACAAATATAACCATAAATTCTAGAAAATTCTGCAACTTTATTTCACATACCACGGATCTTTTGGTGCCTGTAGGAATAATTTTTGCCTAAACAAGAGTTTCAATTTAATCCAGTATCTGAAACTTGTGAAGCATTAATGTCACTTGATCGTTGTAGGAGTTAGACACACACACATTAGCACAGTACCTGCAAAATATAGCAAGACATATGTTAACTATAACCCCATTTTGACCACCTGTCAAAAATCTTAACACAAAATATGCCAGAAACTAAGTTGTCACTGGTCAAAAAAGAAAAGAAATAATTATGCAACAGCATTTGCCTTACGCTGATACAAGTATTTTGGAGGTTCACCCTTGCTTTAGTTAAAGTGGTGTTAGTCAAAGGAATAGAGCTGATTCTTTGGTGGAGTCAGTACAGTTGTGCTAATGAAGGAACATTTCTTCCTCCACCCATTTTCCAGAACCAGGAAATGACTTGATCCTCTCTACTTTGCGTTAATCATTGTCAAAGTCAGTTACTGCCCTAGAAAACTACAGGACACCATTTCTGAAAGGCAGGAGTCCTGCCTGTCCAGGTGGCTGACAGCTAAGTACCCATGGAGCATGATGTACCCAAAGCATGATGTCTAAGCATTCCTGAACTGGATGTCTTTGGGACAAAGCCACGCTGGAGTGCTCTTGTCACCAGTGGACATTGAGTAGGTCCCTGAACCAGGCTAATGGCAGCCTGAAGAAATCTGCTGAAAAATGTGCAGTGTAGGTTCAGGTCCCCTGCACCACCCATTCCTCTCTACAGACCTGTCTTTCCTGAGCTGCAATTCTTTTTAATTCAGGTGTAGTCCATACATAAATGGGAACTGTGCACAAAGATTGAGGACAGCTCCACTCCAGACAAATTCCCACTGGTTTGCACTCAATGAGGAGCACAAATCTGCAGTCTAAATCAAAACTGCCTCTACCACTAAAATTTGAACAAGGACATGCATCTGGGAGCCAGGGATTTCCCACTAAATTTGCCAGAGCAGGTGACCTCACAGAGGCAGAAGTGGCTCAGATGCTGTTGGGTCTCACCACTGCATGCATCACACCACACTCTACCTCCTGCAATCCCACACCATCTTCGGCCGAGCTCATCTTCTATTCCACACCATTTCCTCCTGAGGCTTCTCATCAATAAATAAAGAGACATGCTGCTAGCACAGCTGTTCTGCACCTACCTAACCCCTTCCTAGCTTACAGGCACACTCAGCATCCCAGTCCCAAAACCCACACAGCTGGCAGAGTGACACTGATGGAATGGACATTCCGTCAATGCCCAAGAGTTGTCTGTTTGCATGTTAATGGTTAGAATTCTCTCAGCACCACCATTGTAAATCTCCATTTCAAACACTGATCCATACAAATTTAGAACTGTAAAATGAAACATTTAAGTTCCTAGATTATAAAAATAACTCAGGTTTTAAAGCTGTCAGAGAAGTAAGAACTAAAGTATGAATTAGTGGGTGCAGAGAAAGCCAGAGAAGAAATATCCATGTTCAGTGAAGACACTTTCAGATCCTGATCAACATAAAAGTTGAGTAATTAGATGAAGCAGTAAAAGTTCTGAAAACAGCCTGAAATGCCATTCATTTGACAATGAGAATGTGCACAAGGAATATGGGACAATTTGGATTATCAGTCTGGGTAAGATGTGAGGAAAGCTTGAGCCTGTCTGCTCTGTGCTGGGTGACTGCCTGAGTCCATTTGCTGTCCAACAAGATTAACATCTGCTCCCTCCCCAGCACCGATCAGACGCAGCACTCTCTGAACAAGCAAAAATGTAGGTGTTGACAGAACCTGGGAATTCCCAAGAAAAAAAATTTACTTCATCAAGCCAGAACAGAAACCTAATGGAGAAAATTCTAGAACAACTTCCCTTCCTAGTTCCCTTCCTTCTGCTTGGCTTACCAAAAAGCATTAGAAACATCACATTTGAAAGAGCATTTGCATTTTAGCAAAGGAAGGAGAGCCATGTTGAGCTGTGTGCCAAACCAAGCTATTTTAGATCAGCTTGTTGGCCATTTATGCTTTGATTTCAACTTTAGGCACAGTGAAAAATGCTTCTAACATGAAAATAAATATAATCTCATATAGACAAGTTCCAGACCTTAAAAGATCAGCTTTAAGTTTCCTAGTGCCTCATTCAGATAAATTCGAAGAACACCGGTGTTTCAATCCAGCTTTAAATCACCAGGAACACTAAAGTTTTCATAACCATAATTAAAATACTTCACCTTCACTGAAAATAAGGTGTAACCCAAATAGAGATGGACAGAAACCAGTTGTGTTAATTAGTCACTTAACCAGTCATACAGCTATAGAGGTCCTCCAGCTCTGGCTAGATCACTTCCCATTTCTGTCTTCCCAAAAATTCGTCTCTTTCTTTGCCTTCAACTTTCTCCTAGCAGCCTTTCCACTGTACTCCCTAAGAAAACCAAGCATGAGTCTCCTTCATTTTTCTAAAAAAACACCTCCAAATTGTTCACTGAGCATGTAGCTTTCCAAAATATTTAACACAACCTTCAACTGTTTATTCAGAAAACACTTCTGCTGAAATGCCCACAAAAGTCAGCTAACTTGGATTGGTCCTGCAACAGTCTACAATAACTGGCATTTCATTTACCCATAGACTTAAAAGCTGTACACTCCTATTACCTTACATACACCATGCTCTCTCATTTTTGTTAATATGCTCAGTTCTTTCTCATTATATGCAAGTATAAGCTGTTGCTTTAATTCATATAGTTCAAATTATAACTATTGAAATAGTGAAGTTATTTAGGAGGAGTGACTGAAGCTGTCATGACCATAAATCTCTTCAATGTGGAAAATACATGCCTTATCTCTACATCTATTTTCACCTTGTACCCTTATAACGTTTTCATAAAGCATGTTTGGAGTCTTTTTACAACAAATTTTCATTATAATTGCTGATGAATTAATTAGAATTACTGTTCTAAATTAAGGCAGTTTTAGTTTGCAGTTTCTATATGCTGGGTTATGTTTGCTTATATATTTTATTTTTGGCCTTGGTGCTGATTTCTACAGATCCTAACAGAAACAGATTTCAAACTCAATGATGGAGACCAAAATAAAATAACAGAGAGTGATGTGCCATGCACTTCTGTTTGACCAAGTGTACCCATTTCATGAAGAATTAACTCAAAATGTTTACTAATGCAAATAATCCAGTCACAGCATGAGCTGACTTCTGCAAGTGCTCACATGTAATGTTTAATGTTTACTTATGTGCACAGATAGCAAGAATTTGGTTCTACAAAATGAACAATTACAAGATCAGTGTATGCAAGTATCAGTTTCTCTTCAATATATGACCATAACTGTTATGTGTTACAGTCAAAATTACAGACTAAATTCTGGATGTCACTGTCAGAATGAAAATCCTAATTACTAGGGCAGTTTAAAAAGAAGCCCTCTTGTTATCATTCCGTGGTTTGTTTGGGTTTTTAAATTACTATTTTTTGCCTGGACAGATTCTTCTCGTGAATCCAATAAAATGCACTACTATAATTCACAGCTGCAGTGCTAATGGTTAGAGAAGGAGGAAACCATTAAGAGACAGCCTCTCTACTGCTGAAAGCTGCTAATAATCCCACTATTCCTCATTTTTATGACTGCATATTTTATGAATTATAATCTGCTCATTACATATTGCCATAAATATTTTGGTTTAGCAATGAAAACAGGCATCAATAAAGGATACACTCTAGAAGCTTCCCTGCTAATACTTCAGTGTCTCCTAATGTATATCACGGTGATATTTTCCCCTGGCCCCCCACACTGGGTAACTATGTGAACTATTATTTTTAGCTGGAAGAAGCTCATGCATAACTTATACACTATCTGCAGCTATAAACCAGCTTTGTCAGATGCCTGAAATCATACTGAATCTGCCTCATTAATTTTTCCCCTGCTGTACAATATAGCCATCCAATATATTAATATTCCTACAGCTTACATAGTCTTGACCCAACAACTGTAAATTCTGCATCTGAGCACTACTCATAGTACTGTGTACTTTTACCTTCACTCAAGCTATTACAATCATAGGTGGATGTAATTCAAGATACTTAAGAATTGAGGACAAGCTATAAAACCCACTAAATTTTAAAAGCTATTTTAAGCTATTTGGAAATACTTTCTTTTCAGCTTCATGCATCCCAGGTCTCTCTGCTAGCTTGAAAATTCACAAGAAGTCCCAGAAGCTTTTAATCACCTTTGTGACATTTGAGACTGATGCCATTCCTTCCTTCTGGTAAAATAAACTTTTATTAACCATTCCTTTGAATGACAACTCCTAGTACTAATTTTAATACCACAAACTTTGGCAATCTGCTTTTAAATTTCACAGAGATTTATTTTTTTTGGTTGGTTGGGCTTATTTATTTTGGTGAGCACACATTACAGCTATAATTCTCTTGTTACATTTGTGAACCAATTAAACCAGTTTGCAAAATTACCTGGTAGCTTGGTACAAGCCAGCTAGGTGTGTTCCCCAGAGGAAACTAGGAAAATGCAGCATAACTGCTGGGTTAGAACTAGTTTATGCTGCTGAATTGGGGTAATAAACTGGCATACAATTGTTGCTAAGCTCCAAAAAATCAACATAAAATAGTACTTAAATGTGAAAAGTGTTGTGGGATTTCTGCTCTAATTAGTGTGCTGCTTTATCAGAAGAGTGTTTGGCAACCAAAAACTAAGATGTTACAACATTAAAAAGACAAAAGCAAGGAGAGCTACTCTTTGCTATTTCTATTTCATGGCATCTTCAAAAGACTGTTCTGTAAGCAGAATTAACTCAGCTGTTTTGCTACTGACTTGACTGATGCTTCTCTGTCCCTTCCATGTCAACAGTCCCCTCTCAAGACCCCCACAGCCTCTCAAAAGATTTACTTTTCTTATTTCTCCAATTATTTTTTCTTGTTTCTCCAACTATATTCAGTCTTTCCCTGGCAATAAAAGGCAGTAAATGTCTTCCCCAGGCTGGAGTTACACACAAACTGGCCAGAATGTTCTGCTGCTGATTGATCATTCAGCTACTGCCAAAAAGAACAGATCGTATCTGAGTTTTCCTTACCTTTCTCGCAGTGGGAGATTAACAGGTCTCCCTCCATTACTGAACTGCTGATTTTCACCAAAAGAAAAAAAAAGAAAGGGAAAAACCCAAACAAACAAAACTCAAACCAAAACAGAAAAGAAGAAAAAAGGCAAGAATTTATTACCTTAGATAACTTAGGCTTCTACCTTTTTTTTCTAAAACAGGGTTTAAATGTTGTTGGAGAAAAAATAGGATTGACCAGTGGACATGATGATTACAGACACGTTTTCTTCAGAAATCAACCTCCTTTCCTGGAAAATCCAAAACCTCCATCAGCCATAATGGGCTTTTCAAACTACCATGATAAAAAAGGGCTATTTCTGGAAAAGGCATCATCCCCCTCAAACTAGAAAATACAAGAAAAAAAATATTACTGCTAGAAGTATAAGCAAATGTTACACTGTTTTGTCTTTTTCGTTTACTATCCAGGTAGAACAGCCATATTTTATCTTGACCAAGAGAAACCTGTCATGGTTATCAAGATGCATTGTGCTGGTCATCTGCTTCCCAGCCCTACATCTTGCCCAAGGCTCAGAACTGAGAGACAAACAAAAAAACATGGGCTTAATTCCAAAAATTAATTTAAGGTAATAAAAAAAGGTTGCTGCCCTAGGGACATTTAAATGAGTAATAAAACTGTTACATTACTGACTTTATCTGGAGAGGTCAGCATTTCTCTTTGGGGTCTAGGTTGTAAATCAAGCTACAAAACAATAACCTGTCATACTTTGCATTAATGTCTTATAGACAAAATAGTCCTCCTGAGCATTAGGTTCTTACATATGAGAGTAACAGCCTAGAAAGATACTCAAGTCCATGTAACAATGCAAGGTCCTCCAGAAAAATACACACCTGCACAGGCATAAATGGGAACTACACCAGTGCAGGTCTAAATATGGGAGGATGAGATAAATCAGAAAACAACAAACCCAAAAAAACTTAAATCAAACAACCCCCCTAAAAAATCCCAATACATCCTATGATTTACACATTGCCCAAGTGACTGCAGAAAACCAGGAAAGCAAAGCTCATCACTTGCATTGCAAGAACAAATTGCAGTTTAGGGCTGATCGTTGAAGAGAACTGCATGTAGGAATGTAAAAGTTTCCTATTTATGACCCAGCATTGCTCTAAAATCATGCAACAGCAGAAATCGACAAAAATCCATCCATAGCAATAGCCATGTAATTTTTTTCCCCCCTATCAGTAATAATATTTTGGTTTAATGTTCTATTAAGTTTTATTGTCATTAAAAATACCTTTTAAAAAGTATGTCTAAAGATGATCAGCATTTCCAGTAAATCCAAAATGCAAGCTTGGAATATTTGACCATTAAAATCGCACAGAACAATTCAAAATTCTGAGAAAACTTGGCAAGTAAAGCTATTTATTTTTTTAAGAGCTGGTTCTTGAATCCTCCAGGTAGGTCACACACACAAGATAATTTGACCTTGTCAATTGTTGTTGTTGTTGTTGTTGTTGTTGTTTTTACAGGGCTGTTTGACATACTTTTTTTGGTAGCAGCTTGCCTGAATTAAAAGCAAACAACATCACTTTAGGTTGTTAATGCTGATTGGGGCAATAAACTGTATATTGAGAAAGAAAAGTGTGCCAATGTTTTCAATTTAGAAACTGCCAGAAAGAAACACTCTTTAAAAATTTAAGCTGCCAGTTCATGCTTTGGTTTGGGGTAAATATCGGATGCTGAATGTTTTTTCAAGAAAACATGCTAGAGAATTCAAGACCAGAGTGCTGAAGTCTCCATGCCAGGGCATGTACTCCACACTTATTCCACACTCCTTTTTCCTATAATCAATGTGGCAGAGAGCCTCTGAACAGTGCCAGAGTCTGTTCCCTATCAGCTAATATTAACAAGAGCCAAGTGTAACATTAAATTTTTACTTCTTGAAAGCCTTACCCTGTGCCCACGGCTATTTGAAATAACCAGCAGATGTCAAGACTAGAAAAAGTAGTTCTGGGGGAGGGATCTGGAGGGAAGTGAATTCAGAGCTCTGTCTTTGGAGGTACAGGACAAATGACTGGTTTGACTTTTTTTTAAATTATTTTTAATTTCTGAGTGACATCTTACTCCCTTATTCCAAATAGTCTTCTCCCTCCTAAAAGCATCCTTAAACATTGTGATTGATCTTTCCAGCAGAATTTCTTAGTGATCTCACCAAAATACTAGGTATTTAGTCTTCATTAAAGTCTTGGAAATAAAAAATTAAAAAATAAAATAAAATAAAATAAGCACCCAACCAAAACCAAACTTTTTGGAAAAGGTCTTAGTAGAGATTTGATGGCAACCATAGCATAGATACAGTCATGAGTAATGTAATACCTAAAGAATTAAATCAGAGAGGAACTGAACCTTGACATAAATAATCAAATAACCATAAATATTTCTAGAGAGATGTAGGAGATGGGAACCATTGGTAGTTACATCTTAAAAAGATGAGAGCTCAGTATGTGAAATTTAAGGGTGGGGGGAAACCCAATGACAATGGGCATAAGCTTCAATTATGACAGGACAGTACAATAAAGGGATTTTCTTATCTTACACTGCATTATGTGTTCTAGAAGCACAAACACTTAAACCTCTCCAAGTTTCACAAAACTTTGATGAACCAGAGCTCCAGCTTTTACTGCAAGAGCCCCAAACCCTCCCTTCACACCATACTCACAGTAGGTCCTACCAACTCCTTCTGACTTCAAATCATCCATGAGGAACCAAGAAACTTCAACTTTTTTGCACAACAGTCAAAACATGATCCATCCTTTGAACAGGCTGCCAATTATGTTCCTGTTTGTTCTGAGTCAGAAACATTTTCAGTTTAGGAAAAGGACAACCCTAAAATTACACCCCCACCTCCCCAGAAGTGTCAGTCCCATCATTTTGATATAACTGGTTGAATAGTCTAAAGTTTCTGGGAAATATCAAAAAAAACATGCATGAAATCACAACTACTTTTAAACAAAAGAAATTAAATATTGGATGCTGCCATTATAAACTCTTTGCATGGGGTAGAAATGCTAGAGCATTAAACAAATCTGGTCTGGCAGTGCTATAGGCCTGAATAAGAAACAGTGTTAATTAAACCTGTTAAGGATCAGGATGAAAGTTGGAGTCCCTCCAGTTCCAACCCAAAGCTGTGCTAACAGGTTATCTACTGTCTTTGCTGCACCCTTGCCTAGATCAAATTATTTTTTAGCTTTTCTATTGAATGAAGAGAAGGGGTTTAGCTCTCTGAAGAAAAAAATTTTAAGAAATACCTCTAAGCCGCAGATGATCTGGGAAAGCTAACCTATGACACAGAGCTCATTCTATTTTGTTGCTCTGAACTTCTGAGGATTCAAAAAGGATTTTTCACCATTGGAAGCAAGTTAATAGAGTGAGAGATAAGTTTCAGGAATGTGATAAAGTTAATTCCCCACCTGTCCACTCCTTGTCATATATCCCCAGACTCAGCACCAGCTGAGTCCAGGAGCTGGGGCAGGGGGAGACAGGGCATTGTGTGGCAGTGATCAGGAGTGGAGGAGCCACAGTGAGTGATTTGACAGCCATCACTGATCAACAGGACAGTCATCTGTCTATTCTGACATACTGGGAAAAAATGGTGGTTTGTTTTTTCCCCACCACCACAACTGGAGAGTAAAAGATAAAATAAAATAAAAATATTAAACCAACATGCTTATATGAGCCCTGTTAAGGTGGCTTTTTGAAAGCTCATGCATTGTTTCATGCTTACATCTACTGGCTTTCTCTTCTAAACTGAAAGGGAAGAAGGCAATATGTTGACTAAATTCTGTCATCCCATGTTAATAAAAAAATTACCATTCAGTTAGATCCTCCTGACAAGCTCACGACTTACTTTTTTTTTTTTTAAACTTATCTCTAGAACATCAGTTTACTCATGTCACTACTTCAATTTATGTAGAGCATGTTAAAAAGAGTGTAAAATTTGCATGGAAGACACCACTAAGTATTACATGCACTAAATGGAAATCCCTTCCCATCAAGAACTTTATAACTAGGGTAATGAAATTTTTATCAGGTCGTAACGTAGAAGATTAGAAGACTGGTAGCACATTACTCTAAAAATCAAATCTGATTAATGTTTAATTGTAGCAATGTGCAGAGGTATTAATTAGGTGTACTTTCTATGACTCATAAATAGCTATTAGAGCAAAAACAAGAATAATTTGAAGATTACCATGAAGAGAATGGTATACTTGAGTGGTAAATTATAATTAAATTGAATGAACTTCGTGTAAAATAATAGAAATTGTCACCCAATATAATAATTTTGATGCATAATGCACTTCTAACAAATTTTCCAGCAATCAAGTCTGACACCTTTTCCTCAGGATATTTTTTTGTGCAGAAGCCACAGGGGTGAATTAAAAATTCATTTGTGCTTTCCATTGGGAACCACAAGGAAAATCTTAAAACCCGTTTCCCCTCATTTGGTTGGTACTGCACCAATGGAACATCCATGCAAGCTTTGTTTAAAGGGGGGACACAGGTAGGGCTCTTGATTTTTATGTTCAAATAAGCGTTGCAACTAAACATGAAACTCTGAACCCTTGCACTTTGTTCTTTTTCTTTTAACAAGCGATCCTCAAAGTCACACAGAGATTATAAATCTTGTTTCAGAGCTGCATTTCTCCAGAGACACGCTTTTCTGGCGTATTTGTTACTGAGATGGTGCCCAGGAATGTTTTTGCTGCTCATTCCCCTTCCTACAGTCTTGCAGAACCATTTTTCTCTCCATAATCTGTCCTGTAAGATATTGCTTACACTGCATTCCTTAAAATACCACTTCTACCACTAATAAATAAGCACCTACTGCTCATGATCTTGCAGAAAATGTTGAAAAAGTCACCAAGGGGCACCAACAGCCGAAGTATATCAAATGAATCCAAGACTTCTGCTTTTTTTATGCCAAGATAACAAACTTTAGGTATCTGCTTCTGGCATAAGCTACGCTTTCTAAATGCATTTTAACTAAAACAATTGGAATTGGAACTAGCTTCTACTATATAGATCTGGAACAAATACATAATCTTGTGCCTAACGAAGAAAAAAAGGCAAAAAAGTATGAAACATCTCATCCTACGTCTCTTGTAAGTTGCATCTTGCAGTTACATTTCTGTCATTATTTTAAAACCCTAAATTCATAAGCAAAGACAAGGTAATCAAATGGTTAAGATTTAAAATTTTCATTCAAAAAAAAGCAAACAGGGCAGTGATGTAACACCGAAGAAACTTCCTTCCATTTTTGTTTTTTCATTTAATATTAAGATTAGTAACTAAAATCAAGGAGTTGCATGTTGGCCTGGTGATCCTCCGGAGTAACTCTCCCTAATGCTAGAATCATTTTTTTTCCTGTTGCTATGCAGCAAAAGAATCTTTATGTGGCAGTCTGCAATGTGAAATTGGAAAGTTTACATTTCTTGAAGGCTCAAAATACACAAGATCTGCATGACAGGTTTCTATTATGCACTGAGTACCTGCTCCACTAGAAATATCTTGGAAGTGAGAGTAGAACGAAACAAATTATTTGGCACAGTCTTTGTCAAAAGAATATTTTGAATTTTCAAGAAACATAATTATTATTTGCAACCATACTTATTTTCTATTATTCAGAGAATGTGACATGAGGAAGAAGTGACCAAAATGCTTTGCCTCAAGAGCAATGTGAGTTGTCCCCATTTACACTTATGTCAAATACCCCCTTAGTTGCATGATAACCAGTAGAAACCCAACCCAACAACTTAGATCACTATCTAAATTTACAGCCTTGAAATACTTACAGCAGGAATTCATTTTGAGCAGGAAACAGAATGGGGATTTACAGCTCGCTTGTAAAAGGCCATTTATTTTTAAACCACTAAATTATCTTTCAAAAACATCTTTCATTCTAATGTATTACTTTTTGGTTACAATTACTGATTTTTTAAATTTTTTTTTTTTAGTTTTATAACAAGTGATTGATACAGAGAATTATTACATTGCCTACATTAATAAATCAAGTAACTAGGAGAGAAAATTCAAATTTAAAGCATCTCAGGTAGCTAGAATCAGAAATAAAAATTTTGTAAACTCCTTTCATAGCTAGAAAAATATCCACTACAACATGTAAGAGAATGTGTCACCTAATTGCTCTGTCTTTTCCATCACTACAGTGATTAATCATCATGTCCCTGTTCCACATCTCCAGACACATTCAATTGTGCTAAAAGTTGATAAATTCAGCAGTATTTATGGATTTAGAAAAGGTTTTGACCTTTGGAACTGTACGTTGGGTTCTAGGAATTGTGGATGTGCCATGTTTCATGTTAAGAGCAGATGCACCATGACATTTTTCCTTTAATCTGTCCCTAATGCGGGGCAACTCTTGCAGTGCTCTACAAGTTTCTTGTCTCCTGCACTTCTAAGCTATTCTAGAAACAACAGTTAAGAATCCTTTCTGTCTATTTTAACAAAATATAAAGTAAGCCTCCATCCTGAATTTTGATTAAAAACCTTTCAGGAAGCTGTTGCTATATGAATCCTGATTTTAGAAAAAGCAAGCAACAGCAATCACGATAGTAATGATCATAACAAAGACCATTTTATCATCAATATATAGAAGATGTGATTTCATCAGAATTGACTAGAAAACATTTTTGCTAATAAATTTAATAAAAAAAGAAAATTTTCAAAACCCTCTTCTTTCTGATGCACAGCAAGAAAAATAAACCTTGTACATTTTTAAAAATAAACAATGAAAGAAAGATTCAGTTACCAAGGTGAGTCAAAAGCTGAGTTCTGAAGCCACAGTGTAGGAGTCTGGATGAGGTCCCAGTCTGAGCTAGGGGAAAGAATTTGAATCCAGGTTTTATCCAGTCCCACTGAAGCCAGCACTAGTTGGTTATTGGTGCCAAGCAGAGTCCCTTTGCATTCTGCCTGGTACATTCTATGACAATCCTGAATTTTTTTTATGTTCTGCTTTCCATTGAAGAATAAGACCAGAAAAAAACCACATTTTTCTGGCTTACAGGGCACTACTACCTAGATCAGACCACTGGTCTTTCTCTTGCTGCAGCCAGTTCCTGGCAGTGAATAGAAGTGCACAGACAGTAGATGGGTGACCCTTGATTTGCCTCTGCAAGGTTTAGGTTTGGTGGTTTTAACCTATGCCAGATCAAAATAACAAGTTTGAAATCCCATAAAGCTTTTCCTGATTGTGGTGCATGTGCTTAATACAGGGAGAAAAAAGCTATGAAAAGAAAGAAATAGGAGCATCCCAGGACATTTATAATAAAGCCAGCTGAACAGGAGCAGAAAAGCCTGCTAACTGCCTAAAAATCAGCCCTAAGAGTCAAAGCCCTGCTATTGCTTCCCTAATAGGACCAAGAGGAGAAGCACTTGTTTTTCTCTTGATATCATAATTTAGTATCACCCCGAATCTGTCAGGCCCACAAAGAAGTACAGCAGAGTGGAGTGCAAGGAAGGCTCCACCACCCTCTCCACCTCTGAAGATATTTCATGACTATACTCTGCTTTTTCTACACCCTCTAATCTACCACAGTTTAGTAATGTGCCTGTGATCAGGAACTCTCTTGCAATCTGACTCTTAAAAAACAATTACAAAATACTCCAAACCAGTAAGCTTTCTAAAGTTTTTCTGTTGTAGAAATCAACCCTGGCTATACTTTAAAAAAAAACAAAAACAAAAAAAAAACAAAAAAAAAAAACACCCAAAACTAACAATGTTAGGAATGATTGTGATAATCCTATCAGTAGTACATGTGTGGGAGAATATGATTCATGCAAAACCATTTCCCTGTCTTGAATCTTCATGTTACTGTTCATTACAGGAAAAAGGCAGCACAAAACTCTCAAATATTTTCAGTGAGAAAAGGAGGGAACCTATTAGGTTTGCCAGTAAACCAGAAGTGCCTTTGATTGGTGCCTCTGAGGGTCAAGCATAATAAATTCCATGTACCAGTATCCTGATATTACCCCTGTAGCAACAGATAGTGAAGATTAATATCATAATTAGAAATGCTAAATAATATCTCCATTACAACACAGATAAAGCGGCAATCCTGACAGCACAGCAACAAATTTATTCATTGTTTTCTTTCAACTCAATGAAAGGACATACATTATTAGTTTGGACAGCTTCTGATATTTTGGGGCAATGATGCAAATCTACAACATACCTTTGTGACTGCAGAAGTGCAAAAATGCAGTGAAACTGCATGGCACAGCTTGGGGGAGAAGGAGGTTAGACAGGGTGACTAAAGGAGGGTGCTGCAGAGGAAACCCCAGAACACAGTCACACTGACAACACTGACAACAGCACACACAGAGAATCAAGATGTAGTCCTGGAGAACTATGCCAAAGAGATAAAACCTCTTCCATGCTTAAAGCCTACTGAGCTTTTATAATATGAGCATGAAGTTGCGACAATTCTTACTAGCCAAAGGATTTTTTAGAATCAACATTGCACTAAAATCATTAGAAAGCTGCATCACAGATAATCAGCAATGTTAATAAACTAGAAAATTTACATTAGGAACGAAACAGGAAAGCTTATCTGCCATGACTTGGGAGTGATTTTTATATTTTAGATAAACTTCATGCACTATTGTGATAAGAAACCTTAAAAAACATTTTACAGAGCTGCATGGCTAAGTCTGCAGCTAGTGAACTGGCCAAATAGCTCAAAATGCTGCAAAATGAGTTCACCCCAATTGCATGTTATTTTCTCAATATAACCAAATGTGTTTTGCTCAGCAATCTATTTAGCCCATTGGGGTTATTTTGGATTTCCACCAGGACGGTTCAGATTACCTCATCACTCCCACACATCGACCAAAGCAAACACTTGCTAACATTTGAGAGGTGGGCGAGGAGGCAAACTTAGTTACATCACCACCACCTTTCCCACAAGCTGACGAGGAGGCACATGCCAGCAGTCAGTGAAGAACACACCAACAGGCCTTCGCAGGGCTGGAGAGCAATTCCCAGCCCTACAGATCCACGTTGCTTTCCCACATTTAGCAGCAGAGCAGTTCTCTAGTGTTGAACAAGAAGGGATGTTGGTATGGCAGAGGGAGAGCAGATTCTAGCTGGTGCTGCTGCACAGTCTTGGAGTTTGGTGTTGACAGTAAGACCAATGGGTATTAAAAGAAAATGCTCATCAGCAGCAACTCACTCTCACCCTTTTCTGGGTCTTTAGGAATGACAGCAGAGAACCTTACTGTGGTTACATCCAAGCATTCCTCTTAGATCATTCCTGGACCCAAGCCTTCCACTTAAAAACAGCAGCATAAATGGGAGCGTGCAACCTAAGAAGAACCTGCTCTACCCACCCCTTGCTGGCAACAGTGAACACATCCAGGCTAACTTTAGCAAAAACACACAGCAGAAGTCTCCATGGCATTCCCAATACCAATAGGAACAGAGCCTGATCTCGAAAGATTCAATTAACAGGGCCTGCCTAGAGAGCCAGTTCCACTGCTAGGCATCAAGCAGAATTTTTTTTCCAATGCTCAAGAGCATTGTTGCAAGTAAACTAGCTATTTCTAACCTTATGCTGACAGACAGGCAACACAGATTAGCCACAGTCATGATTGTTAATAACCTATATGTACTAAAAGATGGTTTTCATGACCAGTCATTCTCTGTCTTCTCTTTCATAAACAAAACAGAGCCCATTCCTTCATTTCCTTCTTGGGAATTTAATAAATTAGAGCATTCAATAAACTAGAGTATATTGCTGATTCTTCTCCCCCTATCTCTTTTAGAAAAGCTAAGTACTCAAAACTGGACATCCTTCTTCAGCTAAGATCCCAGCAGAACTGTGCAAACATCAAACTCTTCCTCCTCTGCCACCCCCTGTGTTGTCAATGCATCCTAGATTGATGCCTGTCTGTGTCTGCAGCAAATTGCAATCATCTGTATCTTCCCAATCTTTTCTGTAGAACTACTTCTAGGCCACAATTATTCCTCATTTTATAGCTGTGCATTTGATTTTTCCATCTTAAGGTACAGGAATCGGCGCTTTCCTTTGTAGAAATTCATCTTCCTGATTTCAGATTACATCTCCACTTTATCAAGCTCATTTTGAATTTTAATCAGTTCTCCACAGTGCTTGCAACCCCTGTCTCCCCTCCTCCCACACTAGCACAGCTTGGTGTCATCATGTACCACACTACAGCTGTGACAAGGAGACGTGCTGGTGTTTTTTTGAGTTTGAATATGCAGTGAAAAGCAAGAAGAAAGAAAAGAAAATCAATGCTTTAAGAATGTCAGTTTAAATAGCCAGCAAAATATTCAAAAAGTAGATTAGGTATAAAACCCCAGAAATCTTAAATATCTTCCAAAGGAGCATCTCAGCTGAGCACTATGTTGTGACAAGTTTTTAGCTCTGGGGAAGACACTGCCCATTAATTTAGCCCTTGGCAGCATCTATCTTTAAGTATATAACCACATTAATGAAGAAATATAACCAAGGGAGTTTCTGTGTTTATTTATGGACCAGGCAGTATGTGGTGGATAACGTGAGTTTTGCAGCACTTTTAGTCTTGTTCCCATCTTAATTATATTATTATTCCTATATGTTTCATGAAAAGAAATACCAAAATCATATAGCCACAGTTTCATTATCTCCTCTGTATTATCCACTGATTTTTGAGAATGTATTAGCAGCAGAGATGTCTTCTTTTAGCCTCAGAGTACAAAGTCAGGTGTTTTTCTAGGCAAGCAATTAGAAGACTGGAAAGTCTTACAAAATGTTCCTCTGTATTGTTCCATGGAGAGCAAATCTAGAAGCACCAAACAACTGCAGCATCCCATGGCACTATTACAGCCAAGAGTTACTGCTCACTGTGCAAAGTGACTTGCAGATGTATACACAAAATCTTGCAATTAAAAGAAAATCAAAATCCCCATATGTGAAGTCACCTCCAAAAACCAGCATAGTTGCTATCCTACAAACAGTCCATGCATATGAGTATATGGTTCCTGCTAAAACCCAACTTTTTCCACCAAGGGTGGACAATTTGACATTAAAACATGCCTTATATAAGCTTAATTAGGAATTTCATAGCACATTCACTAAAACGTCAAAACCCCGTCTGCTTTGGAAACAAGCAATAGAGAATTCCCTTGCCTTTTCCTGTTTGCTGAGTAGCAAATCAAAACACTACAGAAACCTGGGATATCAGGGAAGGCTCTCTGTGAAGGAAATAAGCCAAAACCAACTTGTCAAATGGGACTCCCTGCTGCTGCCTACCATGTGGTGCTGTAGTGAGCTGCATCTGTTCAGCTATTAAACATCGTGGTGAGTATGATGCCAACAGCAGTGGCATTATCAAATATGCTGAGTGGTTATTAAGGCTCTCTAGAATTATCTTTCCACTTTTTATTTTGGTTGGTGGAAGTTATTGCAAATTAGCTTCATGTATGATAACACTCGTTGTGCTTGTCCCTAAATGAGAAGGTACTGCTACATAATCCACTGACAGCCTTAAAAATTCCATCTGCTATGCCAGGGAAATACTGAGTACTTTTGCTCCAGGAGCTCTCTATTGTTCCCTGGAATTCACTGGGTCAGGGAAAACATGGGGAAACAAGGATATTAATGGGGTTTCACAGCAGACAGGAAGAAGGCAGTCTGTTTCATTTAGTTTGTAGGCGGTAAGTTGCAAGTTCATCAAGGGGGAGGGCTGAACAAAAAATAGGAGATTTTGGACTCAAATTGAAGCCTGATGATATGTGCTGAGGCTGTAATGCTTCATCCTCATCCTTCACTCCAAAGGCCTGGGATGAAGAGGAGTACCTGACCCATCTGTGGAATAACAGAGAGAAGAATTCCCAGTCCAGTACAGGCAGCTTTCCTAGCCCACAAAGAATGTGTAATGCTGTAGCAGCAAGCGTGATTTACATCTCCCTGAGGGAACATCTGGACTTACATTTCAGCCTTGACTGAGCACAGATCATCACCTACAAATTCCAGCACCAGAAGTTAAAGCCACGTTAGTAGCTTCATGCTGCTGCACTGAAGGGTTTGGGATAATTTCACGGAGAACTGGCAAAACTGAAAGGCTGTGTCTTTTCTTTGTTCCTCAGCATCCCTTATTCAACATAAGCTAGGTAATAAGCTAGGTAATTATCGAAAGCCAGGAAATGCATGAGTCAGTTCCTTCAGCTAATCCACACTCTGAAGCATTAGCACGTTTCAGTGCAAATGGGCTTTCACAAACAGCGAGATATTTAAGCCTCTCCAAACACTTAACAGGGAAACTCACCTGTTGTTAGTGGGATTGTTACATTAAACATAAGCCACCAAAACACAGAACACTGGCAGTATCAGTTCATTAAATCTTTATCCTGTCTGTTATTGTTGCAGGAATTCCTATGAATGGTATGATCTAAGCAAAAAAAAAAAAAAANGTAAAAAAAAAAAAAAAAAAAAAAAAAAAAAAAAAAGAAAAAAAAAAAGACAACAGCAGCAGCAGCCCACTGTGAAGTGGGAAGAAGAATCACTGCTAGATTCAAAGGGAAGGCAAATATTGTACACCTATGGTTGTTGCTGGGAGAGAAAGCAGTAGGCTGCTCAGTGATCCACCAGCAGTGGAGATGCGCTGATGTCAAGGGTATCAAGCTCAGGTAAGAGAGACAGTGATTAAAGAGCATAAGCAAGTAACTAAAGGAAGATGAAGATACAACCAGCAGCCAGTATTTCAGAAAACACAAATTCCCTGCTCTGGCTCTGTTTCCTGCATAACCCTGGTGCAATGAGCTAGTGCCAAAAACTGCAAAATTAAGTAAGCTAATTGAATGATGGTAGGAGCCAAGTCCTGTGTGTTCAGTTCCACCCTCCCCTACACCCATCCAGTGATTTTACTCCAGTTCCTCCTCACTGATACAGTGGTGTAAGGAAACAGAGAGAAAGGCTCAAGACCATGAAATAGTATAGAAAGAAAAAAGCAAACTAGTATTAAATATGAAAAGATGTTTTCAGTTTGGTGATGACACTAAGGCTTCACAGAGCAAAACCTGAATGAAGTAAGTGGTCTAATTAACTAATTGTGAGTTACAATTAAGGTAGTATCTCACAAAACCAGAACAGTATTATGATGAGCTTTCCTTATTTGCACAAAGTGATTAACTATATTAGCAATATTTACTTAAACAAATGACTGAAGGAAGGCAGCAGGCTCTGTAAAATTGCTTCTGCACCTCACTTACCAGCAGTAGTTTTATGGCTTGATGTAGATCCTGCTCATACATACTCATATTTCTGCACTATTTTCAAACAAATAGATAGTGGAAGTGGTGGGATGAGAATTATTTGGAGTTAGGATCAGAATCTGTTCAGGTCACCAGCAGCACTTTTGCCCTCGTCTTGTTCTGCATCAATAGGCTAATCACTCTCACTGGCATTAAAAATAATATTGTTCATACTGCATGTGCACTGAAAAACTGCTACACTGGTACTTTGTGCTGGAGTGCACACCTCATCTTTATCCTCACTTAGAGCTCATAAATTTAAAAGACAGGGAGTTACTGGGCCAGATCTTGGATTCTGGCTTTTATTCATATGAAACAAACCCTGATCTGTCCTGTGCAAACCTGGCCCTTCTTCAGTGGTCAACAGCAGTCTGAGAGTCACTGCCCCTTATTCAAGCTGCCATTAGGAGCTAAAAGCATAGTCTGGGATATACTGAACCATATACTGATGCCATTGCTCCAGTCTGTCCTTTTTTTTTTTCCCCCCCAAACCACACATAGTCCGCCCAAAGTTCCTGAAACCTGTCTCCAGCCTGCACTGTCACGGCTTCTGACACACTGGGTACACGTGCCTTCCACTTGGTCTTGAGCCAGGCTTGCCCAGCAGGGAGGAGGGAGTACAAATCTTCTTGTGCTTCTCTAAAATTAGACAAGAACCACGCAGGAATAAGCTTGGAAATGTTATCAGGGCTGACTCTCTTACATGCCTAGGTATAACAAATTGTATAGGCTTATTTTATATATATATGCTTATAATATAGATACTATTGTATCTATGTCTAAATAGAATAAGCAGAATATTACCTCCATAGGATAAGTGAACAAAAGTAGCTGGTCTTGGATTTCACTCTCAGTCATCCAGAGCTGTCATTCTCCAAATAATGACAATAATTTCCTGTATTTCAGTTCCTTCTTCATTTGGATGATCAGCCAGGTTACAGTGAACACCTCAATGCTCTGCTACTTCAAATAGTTAAGTATCTTTTTAATCTTAATAAAGTTGCTAAAATGCCTGCTAAATTTTTCATCGCAGCTTTTTATACATGGCAATGTTCTGGGAGAGTTGGTGCCAAGTTATTAAAATATCTGCAACCTTCATATACAAGGATGTTGGCCAGTAGCCAGCACTAGGAATTTTGAATTACAAGTATATGATTATATTGTGATGGATCTAAAACGTCAATGAGGGGAAATAACATTAACTAGGAAAGGTGGGAGGCAAGATGGTCTGTATTTATCTGTACATCATAAACTAATACCTGTGTCCTCTTTTCTGAAGCCAGAAATTTGTTATTTATATGTGAAAAGCCTTGACGCCAAAGGATATACCTCCTAATTCTGGCCACATTCTTATTTGCTTTGTTGTTGCTGCTTTTGTTTTTTAATTAAGCAGAACTTATCAATAGTTCTCATCAAGAAGTTCTTCCATGTGAGCACACCATACAGTCACCACTGAGGTGACTCCCCTGTTCCTTCCTATGCCTCATTTCATGAAAAAGAAAAGGTATGTAATCCCTGAGACCGCTGGATATTTGCCACCTGTTTTCATTGGGATTCACTTGGACTGCTGAATTTGCACAACACACGAATTTGTGTTTGAGGACATGGCAGAAGAACAAGTTGTGGTACAAGGGAAAGGGAAAAGAAAGAAATAATCCTTGAAAATATCACTGGATGTAATCCATAGAGTACTTCAGAGCCTTAAAAGTGACAATGTAAAAAATTAGAGGAGCTTCATGAAGAGGCCACGAGCCTCTTCAAGTTTTGTGCTAATCAACTATGCTTAGTCTTGTGCTTGCTTTTCCAAATTGGTCCACTTGAATTCTTAAAAATGCAGAGGTTTTGTTATTAATATAACATGACCCAGGCCAAACCCCTTCTGTTCCTAATCTTGGTGCTTTTTTAAGCTCTACAAGAAAATTAAGTTCCATGTTTACGTTCTCTTCTCATGCCAGATCTAAGGTTCCATTTGTGCACAATTTGCAACAGTAAAGTCATAGGAAGACTTGCCATCAAATTCAGTACCAAAGTTCTGGATTTTAAACAGTTCTGCCAACAGATGGATTCAATTTCCAATGTAATTTTGAGATATGCAGGATCAGAAGGGAATTTAGAGTCCATGACCTGATCTGCATGATAACTTCATACAGTGCCACAGCCACATGCAATTGTTTCCATATTGTTTTCAGCTGATTCTGATCTATGTGGGCCCACCAGAAGTGTTTTAAAGATCTACCCACCTTCAAGCTTTTCTAGAAGGAAACACTTGAAGAGGTTCATCATTGTTGAGGATTGGAGCATCGTGCTCCAGGTATTTTAGATGGGAACTTGGGTCCTACTGGCTGTGCAATTTTCTCTAGTCAAGGGGCTGGCAGGTAGCGACCCCATTACACAGCATGCTTTTTTTGGGAAGGAAGCTTGTATTCTCCCAAAAGCAAAAATGGAGCAGAATGCATAAAGGACTTATTTGCTTGATAGAGGGAAGCGAGAATTTCTATTTTATCCCAAGAGAGAAGAAAATGAAAGGAGCTGCCTCCCTCAAGCACATTTCTGAGGAACCAGGCAGTCAGCTGGGAGATCAGACCTACCACCCTGGTATACTGGGCCTTCCACAAAACATCAGGATTTCTCCTAGCAGTACTCCATGATGGTAGTCAGAGTCAAACTGCTTAGTTATATCAGCTGTACAAATTCCATTCATATTTTTCATACAGTAAGGTATCAGTCTGTTCTGTGCCAGAATTAGCACATTTCCATAACCTTCCCTCAGCAATTTGGCCTTTTTATGGCAAGAATAGACCACAGTTGCTCAATGTGCAATAACAGATTATGCAGAGTATTCAAGATGAGGTATTAACAAATAGCTTATATAATAAAAGCCCTTTTCAGAGCTTTTTTTCATCTTTTTCTCTGCTAATACAAAAGAATAACTTAACTGGTTTCAAGGCATGACTTGACCATCTCAGTGATTCATTTATTTTCTTTCCTACAAAGTTAGATCTTTAACCTGATCAGTGAGGTAAATGATTGTTGCGTTTAGCACAAATTCCCTGCATTAATTCATTGCTCCCATTCTAATTAACTTAATGTTTGTGTGCATTGAATTGCATTCTCACCTGCCTGTCTAGTCCCATAAATGAGTCTTCTTTGATTGCACTGCCTTTATTTATTTATTTATTTATTTAAATTCAAATCCATAAGCAAGTCTGGAAATCCTTCTTCCACAGTAATTTTTTTTTCAGATTAAAGGTTAACATACATTCTGGTTGCTGAGTTTTTTATTCCCCAAAGAAATCAATCACTGTCCATAATAGTTAAACTTCCTATAGGCTTTTACATTCACATATATAAATGAAAAAAGAAATCACAAATAAATATCACATCTATAAGCATAATAAAGAAATATCAAATAATAACAGAATTCTGGATTAGATAACATCAGACTTATGAAATTTTCTTGTGCTTCATGGTAGCAGAATATTAAAAATCACAACTCTGATAAACATAATGGTCCAAAGTCTGTCCAGGGCTCCAAAGTGATCCCTGATGCCCACTTAGGTGATATGATGATGACCTGGTTTTCAGAGGTGCTGACTACATTCAGCTTCCATTGACTTTAGCTGCTGTTGTGCATGTTCAGCACTTCTAAAATATCAGATTTCTAAAAACTAGGTCTGCCCTTTTTTTTCTTAAATCCCTTCCTGGATGTGAATAATTCAATTTTAAACTCATTACTGTTTCATGAATATACAAGCCACCATTGACCTTCCCAAATCTTTGCTTTCCATAGGTATGCATATAATAATAAGGAATTTTAGATTTGAATTATTATTAGAATAAATAATATTCTAGAAATATTTTTTTAAATATTATTAGTCTCTTCCAGGGAAAATTAATTAGCTCCAATACAAACCACTAAATTCAAAGGTATTTTTACCATCAATCTCACTGAAAGTACATCCAGCTCTCTAGGAATTGATCCAAATACAACCAAGTAAATAAAAATCAATTGACTTTCCATTAGACATTTGCCCAAGACATGTGAAGTATTCAAAAGAGAATAACAAATGCATTTATCAAAAGACATTGTAGTTCTTTTCCTGGTACACTCAAACACAGAACTCTGATCCTCACTTGAGTTTTTCTCCTTCTGTTCACTTGAGGGAAGGCCATTATACCTGCATGTTATAACTATCCATACTTTTTGGATATGTACAAGAAAGTCTAATAGAGTCAGCTATTAAAAGCCTGGTGTAGCAGAGTACTGCATATGCATAACTAAGAGACAAAGGGAGGGGAGTAGAAAATAATACTCATTTTAAGTTTGCTGAAAGTTTTAAAAAATCAAATTAAAAATTCCATTTCTACAATATATCTTTTAATATATGTAGTATGTAAATATTTGGGACAAAGAGCATGAACTGAGTTTACTCATGATCCAAAACTCTATTTTCTGTAAGACATACTATCTTTCCACTCCTGAGACTGTTCACCTCAGTCATTAATTTTAGCTCTGAAAGCCTCACAAACACATCTTGGAAGACTAAGGACAATATTGATTAATCCATCATGCCAGTAATGCTACATCTTCACTGTATTTCAGGTTAATTGTGTTGTGCCTTGCATATATTGATACCATCTGTACCATACTTTTTCAGGTAATGTGTTAGCAAATCTTTTGAAGTAGTTTTCCATGCTTTATCATCACAGTATTCATCTTATTGGTTAGTGTTTCCCCTAAAATATTGTTTCCTAGTGATATGAAATAGAGTGAAACGAAAAATATCTACTACAATCTACCCTGAGTTTTATTTCTTTTTATATTGATATGTTTTCTATATCCTAAGTATAGACAGACTGTCAGTGTTCTCTCACTGGAATCACAGGGCATTTCACCCCACTTTCCCTCTGGCAAGGGTTAGGACAACATTCAAAACATTGCCACATCTGCCTTATTCCTTGTTTTAGACCTCTGGATGTTTCCTATCAGAATGATCATCACCACTTCACACAATTCAGCAGGTCCATACCTGTAGATGAGATTAATTAGTTCATTCTCACCCTGCTTGAGTTAGAAGAAGTGACCAGTTCTGCTTAAGTAGCTCACGTGCCCTAGGCTGGGCGTCTTCTCTGGAATGCCAAAGCTTTATATTTTTAAATGCTCTGCTGGCCTTGTGCTCCATACAAACTTCTTGTTCTCAACTTCAAAATCAGCCATCACCATAAAAACAGCTGCTTTGTGCTCCACAAATACTTTGATTTTCAAACAAATGACACAAAGACACAGAAGCTGCTGATTCTTTCCATCAGGCATAAAAAATGTTATATTTTGTTATAAAGACTTTCATTTTAAAGATGAAAACATGGTACAATTTACATATTTTTTATATGGCTGAAGTCTGTTGATCTTCTCAAACAGTGCAAATACCCCTTGTGCAACACAGGAGAATTACACTTTCTTATGCTACCAGCATTAACGGAAAGAGCAATTTAACAGGGCTTCTTAGCCCTTTGAGGTGATATCTTTGTCTAACTTCATTTTGTTCCTCACCTTAGGAAAGCTAAAAATTCGAGGCATCAACAGCACAGTGCCTGTGGAAGACAATAACATCCATATATTTGTACATTTGCTTTCTAAAGGGTGAGAAGAGGTGTGAAGGTAGGAACAGGAAATCACTGACAGAATTACCTAAGGGCATGAGAAGTCAGACAAAAAGTTAAGGACAGAAGTACACATGGTGATTAATTGAACAGTGCATGAAAAGCTGCTGCCTTTTCCCATGTGACATGGAGATGGATGCAGACCATGTCATGAAAAGAAGAAAAAAATGAAGCTTGCAGTAATTATCAGACCTATCTGTCCTTCATTTAGCCATAAACAGGAGAGGAAGTGGCAGTAGACTTTTAGGTATGATATCTATTTCCTCTTGAACTTGATCTCCCAGCAGAGACAGAACAGGAGACCACTTCCATCCGAGAAGTGAAGTGATTGAAATGAAAGCTAATTGCTGCAGCTCTGGATGACTAAAACATTTTAAAATCCCGTTCCTGAAGTACTGTGTTGCATATGTATCATACACACAAACAGACCTTTATATTTATGCTGCTACAGTACAGGTGGAGTTTATAAAAATCTATCTTGAAATTTAAAATATTTGCACTGGAACTGTTAAGCTTCTGGTAGCAATGCAGACTACTCATTTCTAAAAATGTTTCTTATAACAGTGGTCATTTGGAGAGGTTAAATTATTACTTTAAATAAATATGTTCCTAACCTAACACCAAAGCTGTGATTCAGAAGATCTAGCAGCAATTTTTAACATCAGAATGTGTTACAAGCTTGATTTCATTATTAGGTTTACATTGTCTTTAAGTAAACAGACTAACTGTTTACACACACTAAAGTACCATAATCTAACTTGTAATTTCCTCTTCCATTTCTAGAATGAAGAAGGTTAAGAGCAAGCTACCTCAAAGCTCTCAAGCGCCCTCCCCAACATGCTAGTGAGGGCTATAATTTAATTTTTTTAAAGCAGTAGCTGCAGTGCAACTCTTTTTGCCACCACATGCAGGTGAATTATCCATACACAGTGCATCTCAAGGTACACAGGCACTTTTTGCTCATGCATACTCATGCCACAAACAGGTGAGTGGGTACCTGCAAAAGAACATGCAGAATTAAACACTTCCCTCCTTCTAGTTTTATCTCCTTCTATAATCCATAGCATGTTTCTGGTTGTTTAGTAGATAAGATGCTCCTAGTGGCATCTCAATATTGGTGAAAGAAGGAAATTTTGAATGACAAACCCCTCCTACTGTTTTTATTACAGCTAGTTTAACACAGTAGCTGCCAATATGGAAATATTTAGATCCAATTAACTCTTTTTCAAATATAACACATATGTAGATTTCCCTGTTTCTGGGTTCTCTTCATTATTATAACTGTGATATCTCACAATATCTTTCTGAGCTAAAATGGATCTCAGGTAAAATTCTCAGAAGTATCTGCAGCTCAACAGACTTTAATGAGATATATGGTCTTAGGTGTCACAAGTGCTTTTGAAAATACTGTCTTTCAACTTCCCTTTGAATACTAACCTTATTTGAATTAGATTCTGGGAAATTATATCCCAGTAGTTTTCCAAGCTTTATTTATCCTGACAACCCTTATAAAAATCCTTGCTAAATGTCTTAGGATTTCAGGTCAATCCCTCAGTGTCTCCACTCTAGGGACAGACTACACTGAAGCGGCTCTCAGAAGGTCAAACCTCATTCCAGTGAAATTTCACACAGTTATCATTTTGCTCTGAAGCAGAGCAGGCTTCAGGGAGGTTCCCAAAGTCCCTTGCAAAGGCAGCACGGGGAAGCCAATACCACCTCACAGAGCAGGATGATAAAAGGCTTTGCTGCTTCACAGAAATTTCAAAAGAACCACTAAAGTATAATTATCATTTCCACCATCCCTATTAAGCTGGTAGTGTTTCTGACTAGAGAAAAGTCTCAATTATTCTTTTATTTTAACATCTTTTGCTACAGCATGGGTATAAGAAAGTTACTTGAGGAAAAAAAAAGATTGAAAACCACAAACATTTATGAGCAGGCAATAATTTTTGATCTCAAACTCATCATTAATGAACATAATGTTTGCTTTAAAATAGAAATATCATAGCTAGATGGAAGAGCAAACAAATACTATCATTTTAATAGACTCGTAAAATTACAAGTACAACATTCCTTTATATGCTAATGAACAAGAAAAGACTGTAAGAAGAAAGCAACTCTGTTGACCACAGAAGGTAGATTTGCTTTGAGATCACAAATAGAGGTAAATTATAATAAAGTGCCTGGTGTTTGCAAAGCAAATATTTAAATTCTATCTAGCAGCACAAAATGTAGGCTTGAAATATGTAGGCTCTCCGTTTACTTTCTGGCACCTGGGAGGAGTTGCTTTGTTCACATTTTTAAACTAAGATTTCACAGTACCAGCCAACTATTTTGTCTGTGTGATTCAATGAAAGATAAAGGTATAGACAATCTCTGAATTTTATTTAAGGTTTTCTTTCTTTGTTTATTTACTCAAGCCAGTAAATAAATTTTTAAAAATCACTTTAGTCCACAATGTAAGAGTGCCTTTGCAGAAAAAAGGAGTCTGGGAAGATTGAATACCATAATCCCATCTAATTTTGAAAATGATCACTGCTGAATGCTTTCTGAGGGTAAAAGTGTAATTGGTTATAGATCAATAAGTAATTTCATTCAAAAGGAACTCAACTGTTCCTGAAAGTAGAGACATTCTCAAATAAAAATCAAACTAACACATTAACAAAGTTCAGACTAATCTAAACAACAAATTTTTATACTTCTCTAGTTACGTTTTTCTCAATTGATCATTTATTTATGATGCCATAAAACTCCACATGCTTTCCATTTTGATTGCTAGTTCCTTGTTTTAAGGCAGCTGAAATTACTTTTTAAGACTTCCTAGCCTGGCAGTCTTTCTTTCTGCTTAAGATTTACCATGACAAAAAAAATGGTGAAATGAGAGGACAAGTTCTAATATTAGCAATAAACACAATGAGCTGTGATACACTGCAATTCCACCATTAGATCCCAGATTAAATCCCCCAGGATAAACATACCTTCCTCTGACACTGCTAAATTCTCTTCCATGTAATTACACTGCAATAAACTGTTCTATCTGTACAGGTATCCGAGTATGATTTTTAATTGAAAAGCCATGAAAAAGTAGCACCATAGCAGATGAATCGCATCTTTGAGTGTGCCTGAGACCCTGTACAACATCTTATGAAATAAGCCACTATCACTTAGTTCACTATTGACCCCAAAAGGTTCATTAACTGCTACAATTACATTCAGACAGAAAGAAGTGAAACCCCCCAACCGCAGGAACAGCTGAGACAAGAAGGGATCTCACGCCCCTGGTGCGAATACTTACGATGTGCAGCTCTAAATAATCTCCAAGGCCAGTAGAACTGTCCACTCGCACCAGCACAGCCTCCTTCTGCACCGTGCTAAACCCTATGGCCAGTCTGTCCGCTCGGGTGCTCGGCCGGTCGTTGGGAGGCCACGTGTAAGTGATCTGTCCACCACCTTTGCTAAAGATATACGTTGTCCCCGCTGTCAAGAAAAAAAAAAAAAAAAAAAAAAAAAGGAAAATAAAAAAAAAATAATCAGCCCACTTGCACTGGTGCAAACCCATGTGGAAATCACATGCCCTACAAAAATCAGGTTCTCACGCAGTAAATGGATTCATAGGCTGTATTTCAATGTGAAGAGGTCTTTATTGCTAAAAATTATGCGGCAAGTGAAATATTAGTGGGTTTTATATTGTGCAATCAGCACTGAATATAACTTAATTGCAAATGAAAAGACTTGAAATACCATAGCTCTGATTCAGAAATGCGTATCTGTTTGGAAGGGCTCTTAAGCTTATGCTTGATGAACATATTTCTGTGATATGTAGAACAGGGATGAGTTAAACCAAATGCTTTCCTCAACTGGACCTATGTGGAGAAATCAAGTAATTCCAGTTGCCTCGTGGCTAACAAAAAAATGCAGCTACTTATTTACACAATCAAAATGACACATGATGGTGGCCAGCAGAGCAAGATGTTAACAAATACATTCAGATAAGACTTTTACAGATCTGAGGTTTATCATCTTGTGACAGATGGGAATAACAAGTGAAAACATGCTTTACTTGTCATGTCAGGACAAAGAGATTAGTCTACCATCTGAGTAAGCAATGGCTTATTTGCATAATGCTCAATGTACATCTTTTAAAACTGGAAATCTTTACACATTATATCCAGGGTGCACTTACAAAATCTATAATCTGTTTGAAACAAGTGTTGTAATCCAAAACCACTTAGCACTCAGGTGCTTAACTTCATCACCAGCATATTTCCTCAGAACTAAAATAGCAGCATATCCGGACATTTTCCATTTAAAACTTGTATCTTAACAACAGCAACAGCATAGAGCAGGAAAATTGTGCATGCATTTGATCTTTCATTGGAAAAGTCACTACAAGCTATCTAATCCTTTTCCATGAGGATAGGTCAAAGCTTAGGGAGACAGGTTAATGCATTGTAAATACAGATGTCTAGTTTTCCTATCTATCCAAAGCTGTCTCAAAGTGTGGCTACTCTCAATTTTATTGTGTTTTATCTATTTTTATTACATTTTATCTATTTCATCAAATAGATAATGATAGGACAAGTGGGAATATTTTTAAACTAAAAGAGAAAAGAGTTAGATTAGATACCAGGAAGAAACTCTTTACTCAGAGGGTAGTGAGGCACTGGAACAGGTTGTCAAGAGAAGTTGTGGAGATCCCATTCCTGGAAGGTCAGGTTGGGTGGAGCTTTGAGCAACAGGATCTAGGGGGTAACATCTTTGCCCATGGCAGCAGGGTGGAACTAGATAATCTTTAATGCCCCTTCCAAGTCAAACCATTCCATGATTCTATGAAAAGTAATTCAGTTCATTCCACCCAGTGCCCTCACTCCATACTTCCCATGTCCATGTGAGGAGGCAGTGCATAACAACCTAATTGTAACTCTCTTACTTTCTTTCAAGGTCGACCAAAAATGCTGTTAGCATATAAAGGAATCTAAAATCCCTTGAACACGCAGACTTTTAAAGCCAAAGCCAAGAAGAACTGTACACTTATAACACTTACACAACTCCCAGATGTCTCAAAATCTTACTAATGCAAAAAGGACACTTGGTCTTTTTGAAAAGATCTCATTTATTTATTTCTAACATCACTTTTCCTTTATGGAATTGCATGCCTGTTAATTAGGGGTTTTTGGCAGTCCAATCAATCTGTAATAATTTATGCACAATGCATACCACTAAAATCACTGTAAATCTCATTTTATATTAATACACTTGTGGGATAGTTTCATTGTGCTTCAAATTGATCTGCTGGCTTTTCTCTTGATGCCAAAATACCAACCAGCATGTGTTTCAGGATAGTTTGTCAACTTCTTCAGCAAAGACAAAGACAGTAGCTGGTCTGTTATTTAAGATTTCACTTATACTTTAAGTGAAATCAGGTTTTATCTTTATTACAAAGGGTTTTGCAAGAGTAGTGAAGATTGGGGCTGTGCTAGGGATTGGTAATGGACATGGACAAAAGGTGTGTGGTTTAGGATTGTGACAAAACCCTCCTCCTGCTCTCCCACCCTCGCTTCCTCCTAGGCAGTGGTCCGAAATGTGCAATAATCTGCTGTGTGTCATTAACCTTCAGTTACAATACATCCTGAAACAAAGACACACTGAACAGGTAATACCACTGCTGATGGTCCCCCAGGTTCTCCTCCTTGCTGCTACTGCTGACTTCAAATCTCCAGCCGAGGAGCTGGGGCCTCACGGAGTTTATGTCACTGTGGTGTCGGCAGTGAAAGGATTTTTTCTGCGTTGGTGAAAAACTGAGGGCTTGATCCAAAGCTCATTAAAAACAGTGATAGCCTCTCTGTTGACTTCATAAAACATTGTGTCAGGTCATGAAAGAAGGCCTTATAAGTAACAAAAATGAGAAGGAAAAAACAACTCCTTACACCTCAATGTCACAGATAAAGCTGTTAGAATAGACCATAAGATTTAAGTGGCAGTGCATAATTCTCCTTTTCTTGGTTGTCTTGGATGTGTTTACCCAATTTAGAAGACAAAGAAAAAGCCTGCCAAGCATGGTGGAGTCATACTGAATACAATGACCCAGAAGTAAGTCTTCAGATCTGAACAATGAGAAGCTCTGCTGTTCTTATTCAGAGTGAATCTTGACTGCATTTTTTGTTAAATACTGCCCTTCAAATCAACTAGGGAAGAGCAATTCATTCCATACTGCTGCTGCATTGAAGGCAAGGTCAATGTCAGTGGAGCTGGATAAATCTAGCTGTAAATCTAAAACTATGTAGAATAAACATCAAAGTTAAAAAAGTCTCTCTTATCCGCCAGCACATGTGGTTTATGGGTTTTTATAAGAAAGCTTTCCCTCCTTTATAACTGCCCATTTTGTAGTCTTCGAAGTAACTGTGTCTGGTAAAAGACTAATTAATCCATGCTGATGAATACAGATCTGCCTCTGTCTGAGCTGTACGGGGAGTCACGTTCTTCGAATTTCCTGTATTAATTATGGAAAAAATGGGTTGGAAGCCGTTTGAGAATAGATCCTCTGGTGTTTATATTTCAAGAAAGACAAATATAATAATGTAAAATTTATTACTCTGGGATTTATCTCAGCTTATAGCCCAACCTCCCATTAACTATTAAAAGCTAGAAACTGAGCTGTTGTGGGAAACAACCCTCCTTACTATTAGTTTTGGATCTGGTAAGAAACAACAGAGGAAGCCTAATTCACTTGCTTCATAAAGGCTTTTATGCTCTCTGACAAACCTCATAATGTCTCTGCTGCTCTTTCAGAGCACTGTCACGAAACCCCAGCCATCTCCCTTAGCTTGTGGCACTGTGTTGTTTGGGGTTTATCATCTCCAGAGAATTGAAAGCAGCGGAATTATAATGTCAAGAATAGCAATGCCATCAGCACAGTACTTGTAAGCAGGCAACTTTGTAACATGCCAGTTATATCTCTCAGCCACAGAATTTACTGCGTAATTCTTCATGCTTCCATGCAGCCACACAATGTTTAGGAAAAATGTCCACACAGCTCTTTGAAATTCTTCCCCATGAAAGCATGGTTCCCATTGTAACAAAACACCAGGGGTCAAGATACAGTAATGTTTTTTAATGGCCTGGGTCTCTGAAGTCCTATTTGTTTGCAAAATTCATTTTTATGAAATAGTGCATTCATTTCAGCACAGTCTGGCAGCAACTCAAGGACATCTGCTTACCTCTACAGTATTAAGCAGATAAATATTTTGTTTAGAACCCATTCACTGTATTTATTATTGTTTATGACTGCAAAGCTTTTCAATATTTATTGCTCTGAAGTCACATTTGATGTAGTTTAATAGTTTGCTCAAATCAACAGCTTTCTGCCTTTCTCATGTTCATTCCAATTTTGAGTTTAAGGTATATTGCACTGAAGGGTAATGTACATAATTCCATTTATCCCATATAATGTAAGTAGCATAATGTTTATTTGCAACATTCATATCAGGTTTCAGGTGCTTATGAAGTGAATGCAATGGTTTGATTGAGCTCTAGACCTTCATAAGCTACTGAAGACTGAAGCCTGTCAAGTTCAATAATGAAAACTATTAGCTGCGCTTTCATTAATAGAAAAGCAATGTTTAACTATTATTAAAAATATGAAGGGTAAGGACTGCTAGTAACAGGAAATTACCCAATAATGTAATTTTCTTCTTTCTGTATCTATCAGTGCTTCATTCTGGGCTACAATGTGAACCCTCTTATTCCCATCAGTAAGTAATTACTTGCATTGATAAACCTGCTGAATCCAATGAGACTAGTGCAGGCTACTACTAATTACAAAGAATGTCCAAACATCTATATGAAGAAATTATTTATATTTACTATGTTCAGAGGAGCATATAAATCTCCACTAATACCCATTTTTACATATTCATCTATGTATTTTCAGTCCACACAAGCTGAAGTTCAGAAAAACACACAAAATCTCTGTACATATATTTGTACAGATTTTCTAAGGTATGTGAAGGAAGGGATGCTTCAAGACAGAAATGTGATATGCCAGGGAGAGAGAGGGAGAGGAGGGAGTTTCAAAATAATCCACTTGGTGGATTAAAATGCAACCCTTCTGTATTGCTTCTTCCTTGATTTTGATATGTTATTACTTATTTACACAGAAGAGAGAATATATGCCACAGGGTTGAGGTGAGGAGGATATGGCCATTAGGGTTAACCATGGGAAGGAGATGGAAAGAGCTGCTGGAAGTAGTATTTCAAACTGAAGAGCAGATTCAACTGAATGCTTCCTGAAGGCATTCTGACACACTCTCTCTCACAAATCTGGGCAGGAGCCTGAATATGGATTATAACTGCTCTCCTGCAAAAGCAACATCAGGCTATTTAATAGCAGAAGAGATGCATTGCATGGGGAAAGAGAAAATTTTCAAAGGGATTGTTGCCTGTAGCTCTCCACAGAACTTGAGCCACAAGGATAGAAATGGATGTCTTATTTTCTATCCAGATTCTCTTAGATTTGTGGAGAATAGGGACTAGGAGAATATTTATGGTGTTCCTTTGACCAAGCTTGGCAAACATTGATAAAGGTTTGAAGTTTTCCTGGAAATTGGTTGCTACTCCAAATAATTTCTAGTTATGTCCTTGTACCCATCTGACTGCATGCCTGAACTAGGACTGTTATAAAGAGTCTTAACATTTGTCACCTGTAAGGTCACAAATTCCACAGCATAATTCCTTAGTAATTCCATTATTTCATTCATTGATCTTCCCTTCTTCCAGAGTAACTGTAAGAAAACTCACTGACCAAAGCAGCATTGATAAAGATCATTGCTGGGTTTTTTTATTAGTATTATCATTAATGGTATGATCTTCTCTCCAGGTAAAGAGAAAATGATGAGAAAAATAAAGCAGATGGAAAATGTCTATTGGCCTCCTGTCAGCCTTTTATAGAAACCACATATCACTGTGCTAGAGCTAAGCTCTAAAATTCCATGCTTCTGTAAGAGAGGCTGAAGCCACATCATTCCAACACCTCAAGCAACTCAATCAGCTGGAGAAATTTAAATGAACCAACAAAGCAGCATCTTCAAGCACAATTTTACATTGCATTATAGAACTCCTCTTCCCAAAGCACTAAGGTGACCATGATTTGCTTTATCAGGATTTTTCATCACACTGCACCCAATTTTTCAGAGAGACCTATAAACCAGTGCTGTGTGTGGTTTATTATATTCAGCTATGCCTAAGAATTGTCTCCAGGTAAAGGTCTAAGTGATAATAGAACCAACACAATCCCAAGTCACGCTGAGCATCCTGCCCTTTCCCGTGGCATTTGTTGAAGATTCAGAATACTAACACAGAAGCAAAGTTTTTTCCTCAGACAATACAAAAAAAACCCTAAGAAAACCACTCCTTTCTCTACTGCTTCCAGTCTATGGCATTGGTATTTGGACAGATATTTATGTTTTACCTTCCATGCAATAATAAAGTGGGTGAAAAAATACTCCATTCCCAATCCAAAAGTTTTTGGTATTTAAATTCCCCAGTTGCTACCAAGCTCTATTGATAAATAGGGTCGGTAAGTGACAAACAACTAAAATTTATGAGTAACAACGGCTCAACAAACATTTATCTATAAAGAACAACCCTGACACAGCTTTGCATCAGTATTCCAAGTCAGCATCATTCTTAGCATCATAAATGACATAGTTATAATAAAAGTTTCAAAGAATTTAAGGAATTTTCCCGCTAGAGTGATTTTAATATTTTAAATCAAATAGCATCTTACACCTCGAATGACACTGTTGATTTAGATTAGATCACTTATCTGAAGTAAAGTGCTACTCAGTTTGAATAGGAACATTGAACTAAGAGCGACCAATTGGGTTTAAAATGAATATAATTTTGAGAAGGACCTTAGCTAAGCAAGAGCTAGCTTAAAGGACTCCTAAGAGAATAGAAACTAAGAGTATTTGTTCATCTGACGTAATACCAAAATATGAGTTGATTAACTGAATCTTAACAGACTTGATAGTATTATGGCACTGATTCTGTAAAGTTATTTTTATTAGCTTTGAAACATCTACAGGAAAAAAGTTCTGTGGTTTGTTGAGCTCATAAATATGTCCACTTACACAAAAAAAATAAAATCACTATTTATTTTATGAAAGGATACAGTCTAACACAAACCTGGCACAGAGTGATAAAAGAAAATTATTGTTCTTCTCCAGATTCTTTCAGTTTAAAATTTTATGGGCTGCCTATTACCTATCTCTTTTCCAGTATGAATACTGTTTAAAATGAATTTGAAATATTTCTATATGAAATGTAAGGCAACTAATTCCCCATTAAGGCCTTGGACCTTTATGCAATGCAGATGGGTAGAAAATGATGTATTTTGGAAATTAAAGTCTGCTTTAAATGTCATATTGCACTCAACATGAAACATTTTAATCCATTATAACTCTATTAAAGGTAACAAGGATACAACGTCTGATTCCTAAAGCTTGCCAAAAAGTCAGATGGAAATTAAAAGCCAAGCATCTATAAATAAGGGAAGGTTTTATTCCTCCTACAATCGTGCCAACATATAGTTAAAGATAAATTTCTTGAATGCTGTCTACAGAAACTGTGGTTGAGAAACACATATGAGAAGGCAATGGATTGAGAAGTATTTCCAAACAGATAAAATGTAAAGGCATTGTTAAGGAAACTTCCCTGTCTGACCATCCAGGAGCTACTCTGGAGTCACCCTCCCACCACCTGAGCTGGGACTGGAGACTGGAGACCCTTCCCAGCTACACCCCCACACTCACACAAGCACACCAAGTCTCCTTACCAGCTCCACACTGGACTTCCCCTGGCAGAGTCCCACAACTCAAGTGCAGAGCCTTAAAATAGTTTAGTCATGGTGCAAGAGCTAAACAACAGAATAACAGAATAACAAAATAAAATATTAGCTCAAGCTGGTGCCTTCAAGGAGGCATCCTGAGTTTTTATAACCTCACAGTCCAAGTGCACCAAACTCTACATGGCTGGTCCTGCTGTCCAGGAGTGGCCAGTGCCCTGGCTGGGCCACAGGTCCACTTGGGCTCAAGGTTGGGTTCCTGACCCTCATAGCCCAGCCTGCAGCTCCCACCACAGTTACACACTGAGGTACCTGCACAAATTGTACTCCTCAACAGCACTGTCAGCTTGAAATCAGTACAGTCACATACTCTTGAAGACAATAGGACTATCCAGTCTGCACACTCCCAACATCAGGAATTGTCAAGGCCTAAACTTAAATTTAACTACAGCTGCAATCAGTTCCATTAAAATAAATTACCTGCATATGCACTGGTTTGCTTCTTATGGCTTATTAGTTGTTCCAAATCCAAAGTGAACTCAGTGAAGGGGCTAGTTAGTCGAAGGGATTTGTAACAGGATGCAGGAACTAGGACATTAGCTCAAATACTATGCAGGTTGATAGACACCAAATGTTGTCACCATCTGTTGGTGCCCTATGTGAAATCATTCAGTGGTTCTAGTCCATGGACTTTACAAACTCACCAGATACCTGGTAAAAGTTAAAAATTCCCTAAGCCAAGTATCTTGAGCTGTTAGAGTTCCCCAGCTTGCTGACTCAGCTGGGAAGAGAGTAAGCTGAAGACAGAAAAGATAGAAACTAGGACCTGAGCATCTCTCACAAAAGTAGCTCTGCACAGATGTGCGCATAGATCAAAAACCAGTAAAAGAAAAAACAAAATTAAAGTTTCTCTGTATAGGTCCATCAAAAGGCAATGTTCTTGTCACAGAAACTGTAATTATTTGTAAGTAATTATTTCATGCAAAACATTAGTGCCTGAAGTTAGGTTTTTATTCAAGCACCTACGGCAGTATCCCGATTCTCAGAAGTGTTGCTTTTCTGGTAACCTTTTAAAATATCCCCCCCCATTCTTTAAATGGGGATGAAAACATTTGAAACAACTGGCTTTAAGTAATTTAATAGTGTTAGAATGGACAAGAGCTTGGCTGCAAGTGCCTAGCATGCTTCTAGGCTAAAGTCTTTATTTCTTATTGGCTTTCTTACTAATACAATATTCCAGCTATCCAGTCTTACATTAACTTAGTTATTTTTAAGTGACGTTTATATTATATTCCTTGCTAAATTGTGCATCTCATAATTTAATCTTGAAAAATCCTTAGAGAGCTTTCAAAAGTAGCCAAAACTTCTCTTGGAAGAAAGGTATAGCATGCTGAAAATGAAAGCACTGCTAACTGCAAGCCTGCTAAAGTCACTGAAAAATGATCCACACCCTAGGATGTCAGATGCTGGACTAAGATAAGATGCTGCTGTTGCTTGCAGCAGAAAGAAGGTACTGATAACAACCCAAATTACAGCCTTTGTTGAGAGGGGGCCTCTGCTGAGAACAGATAATTGCATTATGGGCAGTGTGCAATGACGTTTAATTTTACTTGTTTGCAAAGGTAGTGAAGAGTAGTAAGAAGTTCTGTGGCATTCAAGTTCTGCTACTAATTAGTCAACTACCAATATTTAGCAGACAAAAATATTCTTGTGGCAGCATTTCTGAATGTTTTTGAGTAGACAGAGCTGGACTACAGCTGAAGAAAAATAGAAAGAGCACAGTTCTTAGAGATGTTACATCTTGAAATGTGAAAATAGCAACCATTCTTCTTGTAACAAAAATGAAATCAAATGAAATGCAAGAGATTAAATCTTTGGAAAAACACCAATCCTCCGTGAAGCACATGAATCCACCCATGAAGCAGCTGTTCAGCAGCATCTCAGAAGGAGACCTGGCACAGGGAAGGACTGATGAGCAAGTTGCATATTTACTGCAGTCTTGTGGTATTGTACCAGCTCCCTAATTCCAAAAAACTTCAGGATATTTCATTTTATATACAAACCAAGTTTAAAAGCCAAAGGTGGTCTTCTCCAGCATTATATGCACTCAAACCTCCAAAAAGTATCAAGCAAAAGAGGAACATGATAAAGAAGTGTCTGCTTGGTTGTCTCAAAGAAGCCTGAAGACAAGAACCAGCAAGCAGCTACAAATGACACTTTATTTGGAGCGTTTTCACAGTCATTATGCCAGGGATTGACTGGAACATCAGTGTTTACTTACATTATCAAACCTGTGCATGACACAAACAGTGGTTAATAGGGGTACACAGACACAGCTGTATTTGTACTTAAATCTTTCAGGTTATTAGACCATTATAATAAGAGCTAACAGAGGCCAGCCAGGTTGGGCCAATTCACTTCCTTCCCACTTCTTTCTGTTCTACTACATAATAGATTTTCAATTGCGGGCTGGCACAGAAACACTGCATGCTTTGTCATTATGATAATTGCTGTTATTCTTCTTTGCAAAGTCCTTATGTTGTTGTTTGTAAGCAACAATTCTCCACCAGATTCAGAGGATAAAGAGCTGCAGTGAAAAATATGCATCTTAATGCTTTTCACTGGGTTACACAGTTAACTAATCAGAGTGTGGTTTAACCACTGGATTCCGCAACAATGTTTGGAGAGAACTTGACAAAAGAGTTTTGGGCTCCAAACTGTTCAATCACCTCACCAGGGACTAACTCTGGTCTTGGCTCTGACACTCCATAAACCAGTGCTGTCAGCTGTAACTTAAGTCACTCGTGTATGCAAGAAAGGTGAGCAGTTAATCACCCTCTGAGGACTAACCCAGCCTAATTAGTTCAGTGATTTTGTGTAGGCCACTCATTTCCAAGGGGCTGGCTGGAGGAGATTACGACTGCTTTTAATATCCTGAAGTGAAGATCAGTATTCAATAGTTTGGAAAGCCTTACTTTAATACAGTACTTTATAATAACATACTCAAAGATGTCAAAAATCCTTCAAAACTGTGATACCAATGCACGTAGAAAAGAATTCTGTGAAGAAACGTGCTCAGGGATAACCCATTTTTCAATAAGCATTCTTCTAAATTTGCTCAGAAAAACCTCAACCCAAAATAAAACAGAACATTTCCCAAGAAAAGAAGGAAAAAACAACATTTCAAACACACTAAATACCAGTCCTGCAGAATGAACTACAGCACACCAACTTGGAAGGACTCCTTCACTACAGTATTTTCTTACAGCATTACTGTAACATAAAACATATTCCTAGGTATGTTTCTGCATCTCACACAAATACTGATTCCATTGAAGACACACAAATATTAAGATAGAAACTGAATGCTATTTGACTTGAAATTTGTTAAGTCAAATTTTAAAAGTCATAAGATGGTTCTCTGCCTATTCTCGTAACGAACATCAATCAGAAATTAAGAATCATTATTTAAATCCAGAATGTTTAGTTCATATCCTGTTTAGTTCTCAAAGGACACTACCTACTCACATGCTGGAGTCCCAGTAAGGCGGCTATTCAATGAGAGGCTGGTTTTGTGATGATATTGCCAGCATTTGTAATAACAATGCAACCTAAACACTGCAATTAAACAACAAAATAGTATTTTTGGAATACCCTGCTGTTCTAAAGTGCATTGTGAATACTAACATATTCCAGTAAATTAGTTTGCGCTCATTATCATAAGCAATTACTTACTGTTTAGATGCTGCTGATATTAAATTGGCAAGCAATTTCCAAGAACTAATACATAGCATAAAAAACTTTTCAAAATTCTAACAGTATCAAAAGACAAGTGTTTCTAGTAACACAGTCCCTTACATACAGATGTCTGTCTCTCTGTAAAAATTCTGTATATCTCTTCCTATCAGTTATCTTTTTTTCAGCAGCCAGTGGATAACTAACTACCTGAGGCTCTGTGACAAACTCTTTGTAAACTGCATTTTGATTCTGTGGAGTAAATCATAAATACCTCAGGCCAAATGCGACAGTGACATCTCATTCACACCAGAAAGTGTTTTCATGCTCATTTTTGAAAATAATAGTTTAGAAAATATATCAATGTGAATTTCAGTTCTTTGCTCTCAAAGCTATTACTTTCCTGATACAACACTGTCAGATGGTGAGGGTAAATCAACACCTTTGTCCTCAAGATATAGCCAGGAACAGAGCAAGGCATGGAGATCTTGTCCTGCTTTTGGCAATAACGACAACAGAAGCCTATTTCTCTTCAATCCAAGAAAGCAGCAATCCCAAAGGAAATAACCTCTAAACTAAAACCCCAAGTTAGGAAAGAACCAGGACTACTTTTCTGAAGGACACTTAGTCAATGTGACAGACATTCCTAGCCCAGTGTTCTGCTTAGCCACAGAAAATGTGCAGATCAGGTGAGCCAAACATAACCCAAAAAGCTTTACAGGGAGTCTAAAACAAAGGGAACAATTTGCTTTGTTCCTTTGCTTGCATCTTGGCCCCAAGTTTCAAATGAGAATCACTGCATGTCTTTTGGCTCACAGGACACCACTGCTCAGGCTGCTTCACATGCAGAGATCATGCCAGAACACAACCAAGGATGGGGGCCAAATGAGAAAGTGTGGAATAGCTATGCTAAGGTGCACTTTGTGCCAAATTCTAGTTGGCAAGGTGCTGATCAGTCAAAGGTTGAAGTCAAAGATCTTAGAGGTCTTTTCCAACCAGAATGATTCTGTGAATAGGTCATCCCTTCCCCTGAGTCAGCTTGCACAGCCAAGAAGCAAAAGATCCAGCAGGCAGTGGTGCTATCAGCCTTCAAGGACCTCAGAGCTGTCCCTGTAGATACAGGATGGGCAGGCTGATCTTTATGCCCTTTCCTGGTGAGCTGAAGGACCTCAGTATGCCCAAGTGGGATTTCTACCCTGTGTTTCAGTCATACACTCGCTAATCCTGATCTGGTAGAATTAAGAACCTATAGAAACCACATCCTCAGCTGAGGGTGTAAAACTGCAAACTACAGGTATGGGTATTGTGCCTGTTTATGCAAAATTGCCTTTAGTGCAACAGTGGACCTTAATGGGGACCTTGGGAATCCACCATAACATAAACAAACCACAGCAGTCTAATCAATTCCCAGAATACATTTCCAAAAGTATAACTTGTGATCTCAGGTCTCAATCTTTCAAGCTACGTTTCAGTCTGGAACCAATTACTATAACCATCTTATCTTGCAAAATACACAAGACTGTAATAGAAACACTAATGCATCCTTAACTCCAGGAGCTCAATGGCAACTGTTTGCTGTGCTCAACTTTGTACTCTGCTGCTATCGATTATTGGGTTGAAAATATCTTTGATAAATATAGGCATAACTTTAAAAAAAATTTAGCCAGATCTTAAATTTATTTTATCTTATTCAAAGCTGGAGTACTTTTAACGTCTTTCTTGTCACTACCTTTAAAAAAAATACATTTCTAAATGATTAATTTTTAAATCAAATCTTCCAATTAACTTTGTGAAGTAAAACCACAGACTTTTGCAACTAAAAACGATGTGTGCCTTAGTCTCCGAAACAAAGTAATAAAGTTCTTATCTGATTAGCAAAAAACAATGTTTTGTATTTATTGACCTTGAATAGAAAAAAAAAAATCAGTGACTGTTTGTAATGAGAGTGGGGCTTCAGTCACTTCATACTTCCCCTTTCATCAGTCCTCCATTCCCTTCTTGTTCTAATCCTAACCTGTAAGATTTCTGACAAATTGTTTGGTTTTTAACAGTGTTAAAATTGTGAGCAGCTCTCAGAGCCACGGGCCACATCTCCAAACTGTTCTCCCTCTTCTGCTTGAGGAAAAAAATAGCTTACAGCTGACGTTTAGTATCTTAGTGTCCTTAAGCTACTAACTCCTTGTAGGCTAAAAGAGAAGGAATGGAAGCATCAAATTACATTTTGATAAATAAAAGATGATGCATAACAGCATACAAGGAAAAACAAATTTTTCACAAATCCCAAAAGAGCTATTTCTACATTTTCTGGAGAAATCTCGACTCATCTACATTCAGGATCTTGGCTATACATGACATTTAGACACAGGATTGTTAAACTAGAGGTATAATGAAAAATGCAGGAATATTTCTTTAAACAGCAATTTCTATCCATGTCAATTAAACCTCCTTAATGTTTGTAGACCCAGACCTGGCTTTTTCATACACAGAATCTTAGCAGTGATGAAAAATGTCATGTTGCATGAACAGGATTCCTATCTGTAGTCTCATAATCTAATAATACCAAAAACTAAGGGAATCTGAACTTTTACTAAGAAAGAGTAGATTGTTAGAATTAACAGCTGAAATGAGAATTTGCCTATGTGATCCCAAAATACCATAAAGCTACCTCAAAAAATTAGTAACTCCTAATTTGCAAAATCAAATAACAAAGCATTTTTATGTTCCATAGCAGCTTTTTGTCCTCTCTCAAACTTAAACTTGCATGTGAACCCTTCCCTATACACATCAGGTAAAGAAGGTTTAAGGGAAAGCTGAGGTAGATACATGCTGCAAATAAAGGAGAGATGTAGAAAAAACATTGGATTAGAATTACACTGTCCCTCCAAGAGTAAAATCAACAGAATGAATCTGACACTGAAAAAAGAGTCACAGGAGGAGAATGCTATGAAGTAATTAATGTTACCCTGTGACCCTCTTTATGCTCATGCAAACAAGCATCTTTAAAAGATACTGGACCTAAAGAGCAAGTCTTGCTCTAATTGTTGTGCTGGTGGCTGGAGATGTCTGCTGTTGTTAGGTCAATCTGATAAACTTGACATAATTGTAAAGCACAGCCAAATCACATGCAAATCCTCTGAATGCATGTCAAACAAGCCTGGATCCCTCAAATACCAGACTGTTATCCCTATGTTATCCCTCTTCCCTAGGTCAGCAGTAGTGTCCAAGAGACTTAATGGCTTCAGGAAGCTGATGCAGCTCAACTGGTGCCTCTTCCTTCTCTGAAATAGCCTGGATAGACCTTTCTGAGTGCTGTGGACTTAAGCTGACAGTGCACTCTCCTCCTGGCACCTGTGTCAGGGAACACTTAAATATTTTGTGGATGTTTCATCTGCTCAAGGGATTAAACTCATTGTATAAGACAAAATTGATAAGAAAAAAATAAAAGTCACAAAACTGAAGATAAACAGAATCCATGAGGTTCTCCAGTAATGCAAACATAACTGATAGTCAGTTTCTACAAAACCTACCTAATTAGAGCTGTTATCAAAATGAAGGTTATGTTAAATAGTACTAAGCACACCCTGTACTTATGCTGATATTCATGTTAATGTTCATCAAAGTAATTTCTATTTTAAAAGAGATGATTATTTAGTACCATTATCAGTCTCAGCCTCAATACTATGCTGTCACTAATATGCAGAGACCTCAGCTTCAGAAAAAGATTTATTATCGCAAGTGCTGAATTGGTATGAGCTCTGTATCTCAAACAAAATACAGATTCTGCACAGAAAAAAACCCAAAAACACTCTGTTGGAGCAAGACACTGTGCCCCTTAAGCTTCCCCTCAATTGAGGGGGTGACCTGGATCCTTCATCAACACCTCAATTTATTAATTCTGGACAGCATATTGTAAACTGCTTTCTGTAGCAATTTGCACTGATGGAGGAGAGCTATTGAGGAACTTTCCCCTCCTTTAAAGAAGACACTTTAGCTGTCATGTCCTGTATAACAATCAATGTTTCCCCTAGCTTCTTTCAGCTGCTTTCCAAGTTTGCAGTCTTAAGAAAACATTTTTAAAAGAAATCAAACTGGTATGTTTTCCTCATGCTCTTCTATGCAAGGTTTTATAAGGGAATAAAATATCATTTCATCTGAAAAGATATTCTGAAGTATTATATTTTGGGATTTTCTGCCTCAATGTGTTTCATTTATTTACTTACACTGAGGACAGTTAGTAAAAGAGCAAGCAGCCTGACCTTTGGACAACTGTCAAAAAGCCCAGCTCTGCAACTACAACAACGAGTGTGACCTTCTTCTCTACCTTCAGCAGCCAACAATCACACACAAGGAAGGTGAAAAAAGCAGCCTGGTCCGAGTAGAAAACTGGGCCAGGTCAGGTAACACAGCCTGTTCTCAAAGCACTTGTAGATGAGCACTTGGCGAACCCTCTCAGAGCATCTGGGATTTACCAGCTGAATTCCAGAACTATTGCCTGTGATGCCCTGCCAGCAGCTGCCAGTTTTGCCAGAAGAGATTTATCCATGTTTCTGTAGCTCTGTCTCTGTCACCTCAGACTGGATATCACATATCATCTGTTTTTCTGAGGGCACTAAAAACACATTATTATTTACTCCTCCATAATCCATATCCAATTTTCACAGCTGCATGTGTACAGAGCTAGCAGGAAGGCTTTTGAGGGTAGGGCTCCATGCACAGAGACCTGAGACACCCCAGCCTTTACCCAACACACCATCACTAGAAACCAGGGTAACTTCTTCCCAGCAGCACACTCACTGCAGCAAGCAGGCTGCATTATAGGCCAGAGTTTGCTTCTAAGAGATTTCCAAGGTCAAGATCACCAAAAGCATATATTGCAGCAGTGCTGGGAAGTAAAACACCAAGTGGATATAAATGAAGAGGAAACCTATAATGACCACTGTTAATTCTCAATAGGTCTACACTCCAAACAAAATACAAGCAGCGTATGTCAGTCATTCTCTTAGAAATAGAAACAGACACTGTATTTTCTGACTCCTGTCTATACTGCATCAAAAGTGGCTTGGTTTTACTAGGAGAAATATACAGTGCAATATCCTATGCCATGCAATATGCTCCACGACTCAGAGGGCATGTGGTTGATTTTATTGATTCAGTTTTCACACTACTGTAGCCCCATTATTGCCAGCAGAGCAATTGGAAACTGCAAGCAGATTCTAGATTGATAGACTCTGATATTTCTACTTTTCTAAAGTGTATAGCTAGCTTTATTTCTTTGTTTTGTTTTTGGTTTTTTGTGGGGTTTTTTTGTTTTGTTTTTGGGGTTTTTTTTAATTTTTTTATTTGGATTTTCCTTTCTAATAAGCCCACTGCTGTGGGACACCTACTCAATAGTACTCTAGTAAAAAAGAGACAGAATTCATTCCATTAGAGGCATTTATTGGTATTATTAGGATTTTACAACATGATAGCATAATCTATCCTTTGCCTGAAGTAAACACTTTTAAGGGAAAATCCACAGGGAGAGTAAAACTGAAGCATTTTTTAAAGTGGTGAATGCTAATCAGATATTACATAGCTGGAGGAAAAAATAATGTTATAACAGGAAAATACAGCAAGTAGACCACACAACAAGCATGATACCAGGGAATCAATGTATGACTGTAGCATATTCTGCGGAGCAGTAAAAGGGAGAGAAGAAATCAAGGACAAAATGGCAGGAGGAAAACATGACTGTCACTATTAGGAGCTAGAAGAAAAAAGCAGGACAGAAAGGTAAAGATCTGAATGCTTGCACTGAAAACAACACAGTGGGGAAAAAAAGAGCCAAAGATTTCCCAGCTTGTGTCTCCAGGCTCTGTTACAGCTCAGGAAGAGACTACCGGGGTTTCAAGCTACCATGCACATTATAATGATTGGAGAATACCTGGATTCTTATGAATCTTGTTGGAGATTCTTATGGATGTGTTGCAGGACACCTAGACTATTAATCACCATAACTGCTATTCAAACAGGTCCAACATTCCCTAGCTTTTTATTCTACGTTTTTTCCTATGTTTGTGCTGGTCTTGATGCTATCAGATTCTTCTCCACAGAAACATTAACTACACTTGGAGCTTCTATAAAAATACTTGGCAATAATGCAGCCAGTAATTTACTGAGCTAAAAGCAGAACTGTAGCATAAAGTGCACAATAATACTGCCTATTTAGATTATCTGAAATAATAGTCTCATAAATTGTGACTATGCTTAAAGTGATCAACACTGACTCTTTCTTAATAGGCCTATTACAAGGTCAGCAATAGAGGATAAGGGGAAAAAAGTGTCTATAGCCTGTACTTGTTTAGAAGTCAGGTTTCCCATTTAATACTAAACAAAAAAAAAGAAAAAAATAAGCCATACTGCACACGTACAACAGTGTCTGAAGTATTAGCAAACACCATTTAAGAAATCTTTTTCTTTTTGCCTATTTTCAGTTCGTTAAGCTAATATGACTAAGTGAATGCATTCAAAGCAAAAGTATTGATCCCAGAAACTGTTTCTTTTCTCACAAATGCCAAAGTAAATTAGGAATAATTCACCCGAAGACAACTGAAGAGAGAGAAAAAAAAACAACACAGTGTAATAAGAAGAGATTCTCTTCAGAGCTGTAAAACTGGAAGCGTCACTTGGAAAGGCTGGTATATTCTGTGCTACTTCCCCAGGGTAGACACAGACACAACAGGATGAAGCTGAGATGAAGGTGCCCTCTCAGAGAAAAGGCATAAACACATCTCCAAGAGCTGTCTCTCCTTTGTCTCCTTGGTTAGCTCTTTCCTAAAGAGCTAACTGGCAATAGCAAGAATTCCTCCCTGGGATGTCTGACTGCCTGTGGCTAGCTTAAACACAATGCCTAAAGTTTAGATAGTTCCAGATGAGACGATTCACACTTCCTCAATAAATCCCAGAGCTATTTACAGTGGTTAAAAGCAGTCAAGAACACTGCCAACAAGTTCAGCTGCATGGGGAGGGGCTGATTTCTTCTGCTAACACAGGTGGGAGAGGTGGAGCAATTCAGAGGACAACAGGCAGCAAAAGGAGAAATTCCCAAAATGTTGATAAAAAAATATTATAGCAAGAACAACTTGTGATGATTAATTATTTAGGCTTTGTTAACTGATCATCAGATGGAGACAGGCACTAAGAACATAGAGGATGTGAAAGGAGAAACACAAAAGATTTTCTTTACACCAGCCCCCAGATTGTAGTGTGAAGATTACCGCTAATTTTGTAACTTTGAAACCTGAACTAGGAATTAGCTCTTTCAAAGTAGTTTGTAAAATTCTGCAGCTGTAATTGATTTGCAAGCATTTTTCCTTTCAGTTCATACACAGGTAATAGCACAGGGAGCATGCTGCTAATCAATCTCATCCTCAAGCCACAGCAATCTTAGATTTGTATAAACCCAATGTTACCTAAGTTAAATCACTGCTTCAACAAAAAAAGCCATAAAATGTATATTTGACGAGGAGTAAGGTGATACATGCGACTTCCTCCAAGACCTGGGGAAAGTCCAGAATAAATGCCCAGTAGGACAGAATAACAGATAGAAAAACAACAACAACAACAACTTGCTGGTTTGTTAACAGAAAACAACACAACAAAAATGTCTTCTGGTAGTAAAAGCGAATTATCATATTTGTCCAACTTCAAAGAAGGTAGAATGTTTCTAGAGCCACATTTGCATTGAGCACAGCCCTATTGGAATTGATGGCAATTATTATTTAAGGAAAATCAACCTCTGTGTTTCCGAAAGGGGAGAATGCCACATAATGAAATGTGCATAACAGAAGACAGCAGCTAACTCTAGGCATCAGAGTCAAGTGATCTGTGTAGGATCATAGATAGTCCAATGAAGAAATTTCACTCTCCACAGAAGATTATTCAGAGCATCTGTAATTTTGAATATGTCCAAAACATATATAAGGGGACTCCAAAGCCCTGAAGTAGCTCTATAAATCAGAACTTCAAAGTTAAGGCCGTGAGTATTGCCAAGATATTTGTAGGGCCAGTTCCATATTCACAGAGGGAAAAGTGTAACTTGAATGGAAAACCACAAGTGCTCTATTTTCATGGTCTGTCTTATCCCTACTAGAATAGGAGATTATAAATTTCACCTAGTGCATTAGGAATTAAATGCCCACCTGTGTGCTAAGAAGGAGTAATAAAGTCATAATTTCTTCTTTCTTTTTTTTTTTTTTTGTTAATGAATAGGGATGAAACATTTTCACCAGCAGCAGTTAGCATCCAATTTAAGTACATCACTGAACTGTCTTGCTCCTTGCAGTTGAGAAAGAGATCCAACAGCTGTGATGAATGACTGCAGATGAGTAGGTACATTAAGCCTACAGCATCCTGAGCTGCTGCTGCTGTTTGCATTTACTATTTTTTTTAAAAAATCAAGAGAAGAGGGTCTGGGAGAAACAAAAAGTGGGGAAAATGCAGTGTGAGAGAATGTGTATTACACTGCAAACAGAATCAAAGACAAATCCAGCACAGATTGAGAATACAGCAGGAAGGGGAGACCTGAAGGCATCCCTTTTTCACAGAATGGGAAGCAAAGTTAATTACTGTTGGTGTCAATAATAGAAAGAAAAAGTATTACAGAGCCCAACAAGATACGTCGGACACTTCCTGTGGGGCATTACAGGATTCATGTATTGACCAGAATATCAAGAGTGAGGATTCTGAATTGCAAAACAGAACAAAAAAACCAAAACAAACAAACAAAATTTAACACCTGATTAAATTAAGCAAGTAGAATACATGCTGGGGAATAGTTGCAAAGCACGAAAGTAAAGGGGAAAAGAAAAATAAAAGTTGTTAGCTACCAAGATGAAAGACAGATCTATAGACAGACAGGTAGAAGGACAGACTGAAGTAAAAAATAAAAACATCATAGAAACTGTATCTATGGCAACACTGAAATAGAAATTAGTAGACATTTTTCTGCATTTGAAGTCTGAAGGTTGGAAGAAAAGCCACATTGCCAGCTATTTTTCTGTGGTCTGCATTATAGAAAACATGTCAGGAGACAGAAAAGAGAGTATCAATCAGGTCAGAAGAAGGGAAATAGAACATCCTTCTTGCTTCCCTAATAAGCTTCACTTTCTAGTCCTTATTTTCAAAACTGTAGATGTGTACATTTTTTCAATATTTTTTTTTCTAAGAGATAATGGTTGGATATGGAGAATTCACTTTGATTTAAAAGAATGTAGGTTTTATATTAATTGTATCAATCTAATTTTTAAAAAAGTATTTAATTAATCTGAAGAATATAAATGACTGGTTTCCTTGATTGCTTTTCTCCCAAAATGCACATCAGAACTAAACATTTTTATTTGCGCACTTCCCTATATATATTTTCAAAATTTGTCAGGTACATGTATGTAATTACTGACATAATTTGTAATCTCTTATAAAATGCCACAATATTTTCCACTAGAATTTTGTTCCTCTGATGTATTGTGTAGCTCATATTTTGGGTTTTCTCGAACCTGTTATCATTCCTACTTAAAAAGGTAAAGCTTGACTTTTCACTGCTTTGTTCTTTGTTCAGTCATTTATACATGAGCAAGTGGGTGTGAAGTGCTGGCAGATGTGTCAGGCTGTGTTGCACTGCTTCTAACAACTACAGAAGGAGAAAGGCACTGGACACTTAACCTCACCTCTTCTGTTTCAACAATTAGGCACTAGTATTCAAGACTCGTTTATTAGGCTGTTCAACCAGTCACAGACTTGGAAGCTGACTGTCAGGCACACATATTAAGAGAAGGATGCTGTAACAGGATTTTTAATCTGCCAATTGAAAAGAAAAAGAGGTGCAGATTGTTGGTGAACTGACAATGAGGAGAAACATAATTCCAGACAAAAGCATAAATTCATGCCCGAGGCTTCAAAAGCTCTGAATTGTATCTTAAGCATCAGTATTACTTTAATATGTCTCTGAAATAAGTGTATTTAATAAAATGTCTGTTCAAATTCTAAAATGAAGTAATTCTTCACTTGGATAGCATTATTCAAAGGAACAATCTGACAGAAGCAACTCAAAACTTCTCTGCATGAGGAAGTACATCTCATGCATATACTCCATGCATAAATTACATTCCTGGGTCCCTCGGAGGATCCCACTTTGGATAAATCTGCTCTCCACTGTTCCAAGTGCTCTTCTCCATGTCAGCTCACAGACATGCCTCCAATGCAATATTGCCTCAGATTGTGCTGACAGTCATGCTGATTTAAGAGCTTAGGATTCACAGTATTTCCAGTACATAATTTTTAAGCTACAGATAGTACACCTAAAAAGTGTCAAAAGATGTTGCACCTATACACAAAAAAATGTTAAGCCTGTATTCGGAGAAACTGTAACAACCACACTAATGCTGTAATTCCAAATAATAATGTTTCAAATTTCTCTGTTATTTTAACTGAAGGACCTCTTTAAAAATTGTTTATAATTCGTAAATCTGCAATAGTAAAGTCTCTAGAAATTTGTGAGTGTAAAGTAAAAGCCAGTGAAGACATAGAACATGAGAAAAAAAACTGTGGATACAAGGACAGTGAAAAAAAAAATCTATAATCTATAACTGTTTGAAAGAAGGTAATGGAATAAGAAATCAAGATTTTATAAACAATTAATAATCTGTATGAAATTCTGAGCATGTGGAGCATAAGCCAATTTAAGACACTGGAAATGGTTTCTTCATACTCTAGAAATTAATGTAGCTCTTGAGAGTTTTGCTTGGCTCCAGAAAAAGAAGAACTAAGAAATTACTATGCTCACTGATGTTGGGAAATTATTTAGTAGGAGAAATTATAATCCTATGGTAATAGTCATGCCTATGCATAATGTCAGCTTGGGCATTATATGAATCCCCAATGCAGGCTGGAAAGATTTTACAGCAGCTGTGAATATTTTTAAAGGGGCTCTTAAAGAGAAGCACCATGCATACCTTCCTGGAAGAAATTGCCATGAGTCTAGGTCTTGTTCTCATCCTCATCCAGATCACTAAAAGCTCTTAGCTGTGCTCAGCCCTCATCAGCTGATGTGCACTGAAGAAGCTGAACTGGATGTTAACTCCCCATCATTCATAAATCTGCAGAGCTGGCTTCAGTGGCACAACATTCCAGGCTGGATTAAAAGACACCTCTAAACCCCTGGAATGTATTTTATATGGAGCCTGCCCTGCACTTGCCATGTAACACAGTGAGATTGAACTATTATGATTATGATTGTAATTATGAGCAGTGCATTCAAATGCCCTAGTTAAACACAAATCTTAAGGAAAAGAATAATAAAAAACCCAAACCTGATTCCAACCAGGTACAGCACATCATTTTCCCATAATTGTGTTAGCAGCTGTTTCCAGAGTGCTGCATCCAGAACTGGAGCCCCCAAGCACAGCAAGGACATGGACTTTGAAGTCCAGAGTAGCAAGTCCACAGGAGGACCAGAGGGCTGGAGCACCTCTCCTATGAAGGCAGGCTGAGAAAATCTGGGTTGTTCAGCCTGGAAAGGAGAAACTCTGGGGGCATCTTTTAGAATGTTCCAGTACCCAAAGGGGCCTACAATAAAGCTAGGGGAGACATTTTGATAAGGGCATGTAGTGATAGGACAAGTGTAATGGCCTTAAACTGAAAAAGGACAGATTTATTAGATATTAGGAAGAATGTCTTTACTGCGAGGGTGGTGAGGCACTGGAACAGGTTGCTGTGGATGCCCCAACCCTGGAAGTGTCCAAGGCCAGCTGCCCTGAGCAGTCTGGTCTAGTGAAAGGTGTCCCTGCCCATGGCAGAGGACGCAGACACAGATCTTTAAGATCACTTCTGATCCAAACAATACTGTGATTCCATCATATCATTCCATGATTTGAGCAATTCTTATTTGTATCACAGAAAGGAGGATGCATAAATCACCAAAGAGAAGCTCCTTCTGACATTGTACCCTTACACACATTTGTGTCATCTGAGTTGTATGCAACAATTGCTGCAAAGATACACAATACAAAAAAGTGGCTTAAAGGTTCTGCATCTCTTCTGAATAATTTATCAAATGCTCAGTTGTACTTTAGAGATATCTTTTCTTAAACTCAGATTATAGCACTAAGGGCCATGGTGTGACTCCCTCATGCTCACACTGATGAACCACTATTCATACAACTAACCCTACTGTGACAAAACCTAAGTGTAGCTCTAAACACAGGGCAGTAAACTGAAATCAGAATTTCTGATGTTCTTCTAGCCACCTATCATTCTGCAACAAATATGAATGAACCAATTTATTTGGTTATTTTCACACAAGGGAGCTCTTCCTCACTCACATCACTTAGGAAGTTTAAAAAGCTGCATTTTGACACACTTTGACTCACATATATTGAACAATCTCTCTTTTAAAAGCAATGTTCTACAAGTAGGTTAGCTCAAAATATGAATTCTGTTTTCTCAATAAATGCTTTTGCTATGCAGAAGAGGCAAACATTGGCACGTAGAGGAGCTGCTTACTACCCATGTGCAGTACCTCCGAGTAGCAGGAAAACAGATCTTCAGCCTAGTTTACGTTCATGTGATGCTAACTTCGGAGTGTGGAGGATTTTGTTGCTTTTCTCAAATAAAGCTACACCAGTTAGCATGGAGAAAGAATCCAGAGACTGGGAAAAACTGGAAGAACTATTTCTCTACTCCTTTTGTAGGCATAAACCCAGAATATTAATAGAAATATTCAACCTGCAAAGCACTGACACTGGTAGCTGGACCCAGGACTGTAATGGTTCCTAAGGAGCTGTTAACAGCCTAACTAGTCAGTGATCCCCAAATTAAGAAGGATTTGCATGAGTAGTTTAACAACTCTGAAAATATTGTTATAGTCCACCAAATCACAGTTCCAGAGAATCAGAGCCTCAGAGACAGAATTGGCTCCTGTGGAGTACCTCCTGTTAGGAGAATATAATTGCTATTTTCAAATCAGTGTTCAACATACTAATTAATCAGTGAACTATAAAGGTAAATATTATGTCTACCTGAATCCCCATGGCCTGTATGTAAAATTAAATTCACTTGCACAACATGTGGCTGTATTGCCTTTTCAGTAGGAGACAGACCACAGAATCATTGAAGGGTTTGGACTGGAAGGGACCTTAAAGATCATCTTGTTCCAACCTCTCTGTCATAGGCAGGAACACCTTTCACTACACCAGGTTGTTCAGAGCTCCATCCAACCTGGCCTTGAACACTTCCAGGGATAAGACCATTCCAATTTCTCAGGGCAACCTGTGCCAGTGCCTCACCTCCCTTACAGTGAAGAACTTCCTCCTAATATCTAACCTAAATGTACTGGCTTTCACTTTGAAGCCCTTCCTTCCCCCTTGTCCTGTCACTACACACCCCTGTAAAACGTTTCTCTCTCCTTCACATGTTGGAAGGCTGAAATTAGGTCATCCCAAAGCCTTTTTTTTTTTTTTTTTACCAGATTCTCTCAGCCTTTCCTTGTAGGAGAATTGCATTGCCCCATTCCTCTAATCAACTTGGGACTCCTCCCTTGACTCACTCAAATAAATCAATGTCCTTCCTATACTGGGAACTCCAGAGCTGGATGTAGTGTGTGATTTTTCAAAAAAGAAAGATAGAAACTTCTTGTCAAGGCACTGAGCCCTACACAGGCAATTTTAACACATGCTTTTTATGAAATCACTGCAAAGAGGAACTTCAGTGATTGAACTTCCATCTTCACTTTGGTAGATGGAAGAATTCAGTCTTTCAATCTGCAGTTTGCACTTCTTCAGTTACATAGGATTTTTGACCTTATAAAAAGCGTGCTCGGTTCTGGTTATAGCAGCACAATCTCACCATACCAGTAACATTTACATTCATTTCAGTGGCAAAAGTGTTTGTTTCCCATGAAAATAAATTATTAAATTAATGAATCAGTGTGTACAGGACTGAAGTGAAGTTTAAACCTTTCTCTGTTCATTCACAGCTTTTTAGAGGAATACCAATTTACTCTGGGTTTTTTGTTCAGAAACCAAAAATCTGGTTTTGTTAAACAATTGGTTTTTGTTTAACTTCACACTAAATTTAATTTGCAAGTGGATATCCCAGATAAAATGCTCTATTTCTGGTTCACAGGGATGAAAATATAGAGGAGGGCATGGCAGGTGGAAGACAGACACTTCCACTGCCACCTCCCTGTCTTTTCTCATGTGGGTTGCAGAGAGAAGTCTGTTCAGAAGTCAGTGAAATCAGACCAGCACCCTATTATTCACTGATGCAATACATTGTCATTTGTGTCACAACAAGAACAGAACAGAAAAGCTTCACTACGTTTAATTCTGCCAAGTACAATCACCCAAAAGACTGACAACAATTCCAGATAACTGACAATCAATGTAATTTTCCTATTTCAACCATCTTAAAAATAGACCTTCAGCTTCAAAAATGTTCATCTTGATAGTTTTTTTGAACAAGTTGCTGCAAAGACCATTTGTCTGGACTTGTCCACATGGTACTTTTCTCTCTTCTCGGGGTTGACAATGATCTGTGCAGTATAAAATCTCCCTTTTTTTCTTTAAACGTCTTTGGCAATTTCAAATTGCTAGTGCAAAATGTAATTCCTAAGTCAGTCTAAGGAAATTGACTTGTTTAAGCTAACCTGTTTTCTTGGTCTTATAGAAAACCCATTATTGTGCAACTTACTGCCAGGAGAGTGTATTTATGTACATTATAATGTATAATTTTATTAATCTCATTGGAACTAAATCCACATTGTGGAAAGGACTGAAATCCACTATTTTTTTTTTCTTTCAAGCTAACATAATTCTGATGTTTCAGTAGTAGTTTTCTATGTAGTGCACTAATTTTCCTACCAATAAAAGAACTGGTAGTGATAATAATGAAATTGGACATTATAGAGAAAGGTGCCTGTATAAAGTAAAACAGGGTAAAAGATGGAATCAGTCTCACAAGGAACAATTTTCTCTCAAATGACCCTAAAAGTTTATGATGTGGTTTTTGGTTAAGCAGAGGGGGGAAAATAGCAATAGAGAGGGAAGCCTGTCAGCTGTGTTCACACATGTGAAATAATCTATAAATTCTCTTCTAGACTCAAGCTTCCTTCTTCCAAGATTCATAGCTATCTCTGTTTCCATAAAGAAGAAATTATTCAATCTTTGCTTTGTCATAATAACAGTCCCTGAAACCTTTTTTGTCCAATTAGGTCACTCCCAGACATCACACATGGATATTTTTTTCTCTTAAAGGCTCAACAATTCCCATAGAGATTTTGGCCTGTTTTCATTTGAATAGTCAAGCTTAGTTAGTTTCAAATGGGTTGAGACTAATGAAAAAATAGGAGAAAGTGCAAAAAAGTCAAAGCAAAGTGCAGAAGTATTTCTCCTGACGACATCATCAGAAGTGACCATTTCAGGACACAATAAAGAGGGAACTGACAGAAGGGGAAGGATTTGCCTAAAGGCTAATGGAAAACACAATACCTTCAACAGACTATAGTCTTTTTCCTCCCAGGCTGGACTTACTCGGGAAAAAAACTATGCCAACATATTTTATAGGAAAATAAAGTAGACATCACCTAAAAACCTAACATAACAAATCCATGGAAAGCATGATGGCTGTGAAAAACCCTGACTTTCTCTATGGAAATGGGTACTTGCTATAAGAGTTTCTAATGATATTTCAGAATTTTGAAAATACCTTCTAAATCTCCTTACAAGACTTTATTTTGCTCTTTTTAATAAAACAATTTATTTCCCAGTATTTTCTTCCTTCCTTGTCTAACACATGTGTAATATGACAAATACAGCTAGGTCTGGCTAAATTAATGTTTTAAGCAAAATGGGAGAGAATTTAAAGCCCTAAACAGACATAAACAATAAAAATATCAGAAAAGTAATAATATTTGAGATTTTGTTCAATTTACTTCCACAAATATCCATTACATATATATATGTGTGTGTGTGTGTGTGTGTGTATGTATATGGTAACTTCTGGGAATAGACGTTTGTCTAGATGATCTTCAGAGGTCCCACAGGGATCAAGATGACAAAGAACAAATGAAAACAGTAATTCCCAGAAGTATAGGATGAAAAGAATGAAAAATAAATTCTGGGAAAGTAACAGAGGACAACATGATACTACTTGGAAGGACCCATTAAATTTTCCTGTAGTATTTTTTCATATCTCCAGAAACACATATTGCCCTGAAACAAATGTATCGTCAGTATGAGTTGTAGCATTTGATTCTTCTTAGGATAATAGAGGCAGACAAAAAACATCTTAGATTATGCATAATTTTGTGTTTTGCAACTCCATGGCAATTGCAAAATGAACACTGGGCCATATATAATTGAACCAGATGACCTCTTAGGAGGCAGTTAGAAGAATTGGGGAAAGGACTGAAACGTGCATTTCCTATATATAATTATGTGTGGGAAATGCACATTTACCTTTTGCAAATACCCCTACTTGACCTATATTCTCAACGAGGGGATGCTATAGGAATGAAGATAAAATTGAACTCAGTATTTGAAGCCCAACATTTTCAGCTAAACTGAAAGTGTTTTCGTTCAAATTCAGCCTTTTTCAAAGCTATGCTTAGAACCTTCGGGTGTAATTGCAGCTTCATTCTGCTGCACCATTTGAAAATCTGTCCCACTGTTTTACCTACCTGTGTTTATCATAAAGGAAGGGGCCAGAATGTCTTACGACCTTAAGATATGCCTATGCTGACTTCCTCCTGGCTTTTAAGTCTTAAAGAGCAGACAGAGAAAGATCAATAGGATGTGATGACACCTTAACAAAAGCAGAATGTAAGCAAAGACAACTCCATGGCAGTGGTGACCTTGGAACTCATATGCTGATTTAAATTAGTTATGGGTGTTTGCTGTTAAGGCAAATAGAAAACTTATTGCTTACAAAAAACTTTTCACAGGCTCTAAGGGAATCTCCCAATTAGCGAAATGGCAAAACAATAAAAGACTTACTGTACCTTTTAATACAGCATTTGGTCTAAAACTCTACAGAGGAGAGTTAAAATTACAGCAGTCATATATTATATTCTTCTACCATGCTGCTGTCAGCAAAGGTGCTCTAAAGTCTGAAAAATATTTCCTCTTAAAGAGATGCCCAGATTGCATTTTACACTATGTTTTACAGTTACATTTTTGCCAGTAAAGGCAGAAACAAGATTAAAAATTACAATTCACCTCAGAACGTTTTTTTAGCTTTTCACATATGTACTCTGAAAGTATGGCTTACATTTTTGACATCAGTATAAACAAACCCTGACATAATGTTGCCACACTATTTTTAAATTAGATCTAAATCAATAAAGACTTTCCTTTTTTACTTTTTCATCATGACGCTGTGGAATATGGAATTGTAAAAATTGCCTAGATATTATCTAACCTCATCTTTTCCTGTAAGATTAAATTCAGCATGGAGGGCAAGAATGGAAGTTGCAGTTCTTTCACTTAACATTTATGTCTTAGTATGAGATTTTAGAATATTGTGTTTATTAGGTAACATGCTATCTTCATGCTTTCAATGTTTCTGCCACTTAGGTTTCCTAAAAGCATGATTCCAAAATAAGTAAAGAATCATATTTGAACAACTCCTAATCAAGCTTCTCAATGTGGAACATGGATATAGCACACACCCAACATGTGACAGCAGGAACAAGAGTGATACTTGAGTAAAGGGAGCCAAAGGGGGAAATAGCCAAGGTTCCTCCAGCCTTTTCATTTATCTATTACATCTGAAATCTGCACTTATTTCTTTGCTGGGAAGAAAAAGGTAATTTGTGAATCATTCCTTTTGCCTGGCATTTCAGGAGTGATCCAGTGGGGAAATGAAGGGAGATTAGAAATTATCATCTTGGAAAAAATCCCACTAGTTGTGCAGAAGACTTACAGGAAGGTCATTCCAACATTTGGGGGTTTTTTAAGCCTTCCATGACGTCAATGACTTTTCATTTTTACCAGGAAGGTGATCGGTTACGGGGTCAGGCAGCCCTGGACCGTGTGAGGCAGAGGATTCCCCATGGAGCTCACTGTCCAGATGCTGCATTCCATGCCAACTGGCCCTCTCTGTCCTCCAGCTTTCCCTGTAGGGACATCCAGACACTCCCCCATGGTGACCACAGGTCACACAACACCTGCAACAAAACCACACTGTCCTACAAACCCGGGAGTGATGCGAAGTCCTTGCTCACTGTGTTTGTACTCAATTTGTCTCCCGAAGGATTTGGGTTCCGTAACTCCAGTCATAATTTATGCAAGTCCAGAGAAGTTAGAGTACTGTGCCCTCCAATAAACTGATTTGTGTCCTGATGATTACAGGAAATAAAAATTTTGAGACTGTGATACAACTGGAAACAGGAGAGCTATTTGAGAATCTCAAGCTGTAATTTCAGTCTTGTCCAGATAGTTTTGCTGATCACATAGTCTAAGACAGACTTCCTTTAACAAATAAAATGACTTTTTAAATTGTTTTTTTAAGTTGACATTGAAAATGAAAATTGTGTCCCAGAATATACAAGGCATGCAGCATGGGTAAATCTTGTAGACATGCATATCGTTAAGGTTGTATTATCTTTTTTCTCCCAGTCTGCCTGAACATATAACAGCCATGTCTCAAACTCAGGTTAACTCCCAATTCAAGTTCAAAAAAGTAACATTTATTGTTTGACTTGCGGGTCAGGTTAGCACAAAGCCAACTTTGCCACTTAGGTTTGCACAAAAAGAAGCACTTACTGCCTAAAACGTTGTGCAAAGAGATAAAGAATTTTTTTTTGTGATTAACAGCACTTGGCAAAGACTCTGTTTTAATCTATTACAACTTGAATGTTCAGTTTTTGTTTCAATCTAGACTTTAGGGAAATGATTAAATCTGCTTGTATTTCACTTCTCTATCTCTGCCTCTACAAGGAACTCAGTATTAAGTCCAAATTCCAGTCAAAATATCACATCATCAAAACCCGGCAGTGAGGTGTGCTGGGAATATTATGAACAAATTGCAAATTCACATTAAATGCAAGAAAATTTTCAGACTTGAGGTTGCACAGTTCTTAATTTTGTGTAAATTCAATGAACAGTATCAGTTTGGAAAAAAAAAGACAATTATTTTACTGGGTTGAAAGAGTTGTGAAAGGTTAGGCAAAAAGGTCAAACTAAATATGAAATACTTTATATATTGATATGAGAAAATTTACACTACACCAAACATATTTGGAGGGTCTTTTTGCCTAATCGTTAATTCTAAGAATTTCTGTTCCATTTAATGTAAATCATGCCCCTCCTTTCTTTGTGCCCCTTCTGCTTGTTCAAGAACTCCAGTTCTATCATGCTATTGAGAATTTTCAGATCATCATAAGGAACTCAAAGGGTCATCTGGGAAAAATACTCAGAGCAATCTAAACTATTCAGAGGCTAAATGTAAGAATGAGGAGAAGCTGAAAGAAAAAAAAATATCAAAACAATGAACACATGATGCAGACAAACATAGCAAAGATACTGCCACTACATAAAAAGCTGACATATTTATGTCAGGAAAATAATGCATTTATTTCCATGTACATACATGCAAGAGAAGCACATTACAGGTAGAGATATGCAGGTACACTCTGAATATTGATTTCCAGTAGAATCAAGTCACTTGAAATGAGCAGACGGGAAGGAAATAAATCCCTGCTTTTCACAATCAGTTAAACCTTAGTAAATTCATTAATTTTTAAAAAGGAAAAGAATTACATGCAGAATTATGAATCTCAAATAGCAGTTGTGTTTCCTGAACAAAACAGTTACTGTTAGTGTTCACTATTGTAAGAGACCATTAGAAATTAATTTTTGAATTAAAAACTAGAAGGCAGCTTTGAAAGATGATTGAACAAGGTAATTTCTAACAAGAACAGACTGCATTTATTCCAATAAAATAACAGCTTTTCTCTAGGCAGTTTCAGATTTGCAAAGAGCAGGATGAATTTTTCTGCATACACATAAAGTGCTGGCATTTTGATGAGGTAATGGGAAATTTAATGGGAAATTTAAATTTACCCAATACACTGTAATGCACTGACTGAATATGCCTTCCTCCACCTTTTTTTCTCGATTAAAAATTCATGTTGCACTTAATTGCTCAATTTGCTGCAAGTGTAATAAACAATTGAAGAAGCCATTGAGTACCACATAACAAATACATTACTTAGCATGATATGACAAGAAATTACTGGCCCAATTAGTGACACAGATCCTTTGGTGCAAGGTAAGAAAAAAAAAAAAGGATCCTTAATGAAAATAAGGTGCTCTGCAAAAACAAAACACAATCTGTATGTATTGTACACTTTAAACTCTAAGAGTGTCTCCTGGGAAAACTGAAAATAAGGCACTAAGTAAGTTACTGATTAAAGCCATTTACTTCCATGACATTTTGTGGCTGTGTGTTGCCAGGGTGTATTAGGAAGATATAGGATTATCTGCTGTCCAGGGAGAGAGTTGTTTGTAAAACTTAGAAAACATTGCAGGGATTATAATGTAAACTATAGTTTTCTCCACAAAATGTTGTTCATAGTGCGAGTAATCTCTTGGTTTACATGCACCATGATTGCTGTTTCTTGTCCACTCTGCAGAATCAAAGGGAACTTTGAGGGATAGTCTCCTGTGATGTGCCGAGTGTATCCAACATCCAGAAAAATCCCTTGGAAATAAAAGCATTTGACTTTTCCCAGAAGACACCCAGTACCTCACAGAATCAAACTCAAAGGGAAAATGTTAAAGATCCAATAAAAAATAAGAAAAAAATAAGAAAGCTTGCTTGAGAGTGTGGCTGGAAGGTCAAAGAGCAAAAAATCAGACCAATTAAATTCAGTGGCAATGCTTCTCTCACTTAAAAGGAAATTGCAAGTGCCTTGAATGGCAGTTTTGCTGCTGTGGTGTAAAATCTGAAATGTGTTTCACAGTCAGCTTTTTAAAGATACTGCTATGTGCACTAAAATCCACAAAATATGGAACTTCAGTTTTTCCCAGAATCAGAGTATATATAAAGTCTTTCTTTATGGTAACTCTCCTCTGGCCTGGGAAAGAGGAATAATAAATCATCTGATTCAGATTATCTCCAGTCTTCTATTAAGCCACTTGAGGGATATTTCTGTGGTTTGGAATTCAGCCACTAATAAGGGCAAAGTAAATGAGGACAGTACCAAATATTAGTACATCCCCAGACTGTCACCTTCACACTGTAGAAAAGCCCTTTAATGCAGGAAGCTGCCAGTGTGGAACTTCTGGGTAACTGGATTTAAGAAGAATTACTCTTCTGATGAGCAAAATCCAGTCTTATGTGCTACTCTGGATGGATATCCATTTATGATAGATCTGCAAGATACAAGAGCCAAAGAACCTGTAGCAAAGACAGACTGCACCCAAGAATGTTTTTGCAATCAACCAAACACATAAACAAGACTCAGAGATTGCTTCCCAAGTTTTATTTTCACTCTAGTTCCCTATCCAAGCTTTCTCTGCAGAAACAAGTAAAAAGAAGAAAATAAGCAAAACTTTGGAAAGTCCCTTTTGTTGCAATTAACTACCACTTCACTTTACTACATCTTGCCTGTTAATTTTGAAACTTTTTAAAAGTACAGTATTTAGCAGACAAGTTGGAAAGAATAAGTCTGCTTATGAGCACACATGTATTTGTTTTACACCAGCATAATTTCACTGACTAGACAGGTATGACACAAGATTCATTTGAGAAGAAAATCTCTTTCTAGTTCTTGTTTGGTTTTCTGAAGGCCTGATTATCTATAATTGTATATAGTACTTAATTTTAAGGAATCCATCATAAAAGCCTCTGTTTCTTGCAGGTAATTAAATCCATATATCAATTTACTCTGACTACCTTAGAAAATGAGAAGTCCCCATCTCACTGCCTAATTCAGCAGTAGCAGAAAAGCACAGTAACATCTTGAGCTGGAATTCAAAACTAAAAACACACCTGTAAATTATCCTGTTAACACAGCTCATCTTTGTAACTCAAGCAAAGAGCATGCAAAGCAAATATGTAGTGAATGCACAATGTAAACACATCACATATGCTTTGTAACAATGAGATTTCACTGGCACAGAAAGCATTTGAAGCATGCTGAGAAAACTAAGTGTCCCACTAGCCAGGATTTATAAAGGAAACAAGAACCCACATGGAAATGTTCCTTGGAAAAAAGTGGCCAGCTATGGCTAAAGACATTCGTCTTTGCCACCCATCCTTTTCTCCTGTCATTAATCAATAGGACCAAAAAAAAAGGTGGGGAAAGGGGAGGTGGACAGGGGGAAGAAACCTTCATATTGTCACACAAGTGAACAGAAAACTGTATGAAACTTAATTTCACATGGTTACACAGCTACATAGAATCGAGAAGTTGGTGTGTGCAATACTAAATTTTTAGGGAATACTTTCATCTACATTTTAAAGTAGGTTAACTAAAATAAGATGAAATAATAAATTCATGTCTGTTATTCTTCATTCATTTTCTACATACACACATGCTTCATGTATCTGCTCATTTCAAACAGATAAAGCAGATTCACAGTGGGCATATTTTTCATATGTCTTGGTGGCTATGTCTGCCTAATACTTTGTTGCAAACTGAGGACTAGTCCAGATTTTTTAGAAACTTATTTTTTACTTTCCTATAATATATATTGTGGTTTTATAGATATTGTATTTCCTGTTATGCTGCTAGGACACCTCAAACGTTATTCTAAAAACTCCTTCAGACATTTTCATGACATATCTGACTTTTTTATGCATAGAAGTACTTCCCCACTTTGGAAAGCAGGCCCAATATTTTAACCTGAGAGACCTACATTTAAGCAACCACCTCAGAGAACAAAGTCTCTAAAACTTAGTCTTAAGATATTTCAGCTGTTATATGATTCATACATATCAATTGAAACATAGAAATAATATAATGTGTATTAACCAGGAAACATAGCTCAGCTTTAGTGATAACTACTATACCACTACTAATAATAGTCACTGCTACAGAAAAGAAGAGAATGAGTAGCTGTCATTCTCTCCTATTTTGTATGCAGTTCAGCTTCATGAAGATAGAAAATGGTCTGATTACATTTAATTACAAATCCACTATACAAATAAAGTTGAATATTCTAAATATTAACCTTGTTAAACAGAATGAGAAAAATAATAAACAAAGCCACTAAAAAAAGTCCCAAAAGTGACAAAAATAATAAAATCATGCCATTGAAAACCCTGAGCTACTGTACATTGAGGAAAATTAATTTATGTGGAGATGGCTTACACATTTCCGAACAGCACCTGTTCAAAATGCAAAGGCACAAGAGTACTCTATATTTATCAAATGACTTCACACAATATTACTGTATCATACTTTTAATTAGCAGACTCTGTGCAACAGATTTAATGATACACAGTAACTCCACACTCACATGCAGTTTTACTCATGATTGAAGGGTCTACCAAACAAACCACACAAAATTTCCAGGTTTTCTGTTTTTGGTTTTTTTTTTTGTTGTGGTTTTTTTTGTGGTTTTTTTTGTGGTTTTTTTGTTTTGTTTTTTTTTTTCTTAGTTAAAGAGAAATTAACTATTCTGCCTTCTAGAAAAAAACAACACGCCAAAACTAAAAAATGAGCGGCTTTTTGTGCTACCAATTAAGACAAAATTAATATAAAAATCACAACAACATACTCTCTATTTATGGCAAACTTCCAATTGCATCCTTTTATTCTTGGTGGGGTAGAAAAGGGACAGTAGAAGAACTGAAGAGGATGCCACAGATCGTGAGTGATGCTATATGAAAAGCGTTGCTGATATATTAAAAAAATATTTTAAAACTGAAAGGTTCTTCTTTCAAACTCTAAAAGATTGCAAGCTGCTTTTACCCATAATCTATTCCATTAAATTCTTCTAGGGAAGACTTAGCCGCATCTTCCTTAGCCATGAGTGTGAATATCTATTCAAATATATCAGTCTGATAAGTTTTTCATTCAAGATAAAAGGGAGTTGGTTAGATCCAAGGCCACGGTGAAGACTGATATTAAGAACATTTCAGCTTTATCATGTGTGCTGCTCAAACTCTATTTCTATAGAACACACAGAAAATTTTGGAATGAGTGAGACTCTTCAATAACAGCTAATCTTAATACTGCAGTGAAATAACAGGGCCAGTAGATTTCTGTTAATTGAGATCCCTAATCCTTGCACTCGGAAAGAATATAGGTGCTCACAGCTTCCCAGGCATGTCTTGCATGTTCCTCCTCTTCCTCTAGAAACCCTCCCATGACCTTCAACTGGTTTCAGTTAAAAATGACACATTGCCATTGCTGCACAGATTACCTATTTAAAATGTTGTGGGATTTTTAAAAATACTAAAGTTTCTTTTTCTCTGTTTAAAGAGATGTTACAACATTTGTGCTGACTTGGATTGCTTTCAGAGTAATCACTTCACAAAATCCTGCTTCCAGTTCCCCTGCCTCACTCCCCAGCCATCTCATACAAACTCATCCACATAATCTCATTAAAATATGGGTCTACATTAGAATTTGATAGCTAATTAAAATTGCCTAATTCCATGACTAATAATGATTAAGAGCCAAAACAGTTTATTTTCTTTGAAAAAGGCTATTTACACCTTTAGACAAAATTCTGAAAGGATATCAACAAGCTGCCTACAGAAGTGATTTAGGATCTTAGCTCTATGTACTCCTACATTATAAATAAGTTGTCTCTACAGAGTTTTTCACCAGTAGTGAAAAATTCACGCACCAGTTGGCATCCAGAAACCCTTCCTAGCACAAGGTGAGGCTACTAAGCTGTGCTGCTAGGTCATGTGGTTTTTGATCCCTTCAGAAAATGGGCCCAGTTTACCAGGGGTTTCCCATGCAGACACATCCTCTGACTCTTCAGATGATTTCAGCACTTTGGAAAACCCTACCCTGTGCCAGAACAGGTCAATGCAATGAACCAACAAAACACCAAATTAAAAGAGGCATCCAAGGCATCGTTTTGAAACTGAGTGAATGAGCCTCAGCCCCTCTTTGCTTCTAAGGTGGACTCAGCTCTAATGGAAAGAGGAACTCCCAAATGATCTTGTTGGGCAGCTGAGGGAAGTTTATACATTCAAAAAGGGTAAGAAAGGGTATTCCTAAAGATAGGAACTGAAAACATAAGATGGAGTAACAATATGAAGCAAAGAGAGGAGTAAAAAAAAGTTGGAGCTGGTCAGTAGCAAACAAAAATGCAATAGGCATGAGAAAAAAAATTAGGCATTGGAAAAGGAAATACAGAAGCCAGGAGATGAAAACAGAAAGGGGGGGAAAAAAAGCAAGCAGTCTAGTTTTAGGAGCTATTCTGTTGGGATTTCTGCAGACCATACAATAACTCCACTGAGCTGTCCTTTAGGACCTTGATCCATAGATTATTACTTTGACTCTAATGGGCTTTGGATTAAGGAGGAACCCCAGAGTATAAATTTATTTATATCTTCATATATAATTCAGCTCTGTCTACCAACTGCAACGTATACTGTGTACAGAATTTAAATAGTTCCTTTCTTTGAACCTGGACACTTGTATACAAAAATGCTATTTGTCAAAGTTAGGTTTATGGTTGGACTCCATGATCTTAAAGATCTTTTCCAGCCTAAATGATTCTATGAGTCTATAAAATTCTTACCCCATTTTATTCATCCTTATGCACCATTGGATCAGAAAGGCATCTCTCTCAGCTTGCATTTTGATAAACTCACTCACTTTAAAAAACTGATCAGGAGTCACATCCAGCTGGTGAAACAGCCTCATGTTTCCCTAAGACATCCCAAATACTCACCACAAATCAACCTGTTCTACAGCTGAATACATCCATACAAGTAAGGAGTGAAACATGATAGCTGAAAAAAATTACTGATAGTGCGATCCTCAGCCAACATGCAGGGCATAAAAATGCTTTAATGTTCTATTTATAAGCTGTGCCTCTGTTCTTACAGAATACATTAAATTCTGGCATTTAAATTGAGTGCCTTGGGGGAGACACATCTCCTGAAGCATTTAGTCACCTGCATTAAGAAACAAGACTTCTCCCCAGTTTAGCAACAGGTTTTATAAATGTGTGAAAATGTTTTATGGATGTATTTGTTCAAAACACAAGATCTTTTTCACACCTGTAAAAGGCATTTAATAATCCTTAGGGAGAGTTTTTCCAGTTTCAGCAAGTAAGGCATTATATTTGCTTTAAGTGGAATGGTAAGCAATTCCACTTGATCTTGATTTTCCTACAAAAAAAAAAAGAGGAAAAAAGAAGATGCTCTTAATTAAGCCTACAGTTCTTATAAATCAATGGAGTGAAATGAAAAAAAATACTACTTACTAATTTAAAAAAAACTAATTGGATGCAGAATGTGGATGGACTGATGCAGTGTATATGCAACCAATCTCTAGGGAAAAATGTCCAGGGTAAACACTTTAAAATTAAAGCTTTTCTGTTGATGGAATGCTTACTCCATATAAATAAGCTTTCCTTGTTGATAGCTCCATTTTTTCTTAAATGCAATGATTCTAATTTTTTTTTTTTGAGTGCTGCAACTGTCAAAATATTATTACACAACTCAGAGAAAATAAATGTATACTCTTTGATTGTGACCAAGATTGATTTGACCCTGATGCTGTTACTTTTGGAAACCAATTTTCTTAATCACATAGTCCTCTTTATGAAACAGCTCATTTATAGATTCTTCTCCCTTTGTAAATGGAGACAAGGTCAGCTACTCTTTAGCACAATATATTCCACTATGTCCATGCCTAAGAGAGGAGGACTGAAAGAAAATTCTCTCTGTGGAAAACACATTATACACCCCATTTCAATACTGCATTATACATCAGTGTTTCAATATTAAATAATCTACATGATATAGTGGCCCATATTATGTATCATGTATTCATTCCCCTGCAGCAGTTCCAGGTATGTAATGCCTCTCTCAGTTCTTGTCCTGCACTACTTTATTTCTGCTCATATTACTTCATTCGACATATAGTTCTTTCTCTATTACGGCAGAGTTGCAATATGTGAATCACCATAACTGTGGTATCCTCTCAATATCTATCGAGTGATAGGTCCCTTTCCTTGTGTAAAATTACAGAATGAGCCAAGACAAAATGTTACAGGGTTACCACGTGCATCTTCAGCACACATTTCCATAGCTGGGTTTTTACCTGGCTTATATTGCTCACCTTCAGAGCACGCATTCATAAAGCAAACAAGAAGTTTGTGAAGTAAATATTTTAAGAGGAACTGATTTCTGCAAGTATTCTTCAAAAGTAAGTATCAGAGCCCAGTATTGCCATTGTTAATAAGTAGGGAATAATCTATGAATAACTACTGCATGAATAACCCGGACCTCATTAGAATTGTGAGTCATAGGATATGAATTAGGTGTATGAATCTTTTGGTAGTAATTCACCTTGGGACCTTGTATAAAAGACCATCTTTCCTCAGACAGGAATAATTTCTTGAGCCACAGCTGCTTCTGGAGTCACTGTGAGCAAACTGGTGCTGAAAAAAACAATCCCTGGCAAGGACTGAAGAAAGGAGAAAAAGGACAAAGCATGGTAAACTGGATTAGAATGGATAAAGAGTCATAGAATTATAGAACATTTCAGGCTGGAAGAGAGCTTACAGGTCATTTGGTTCCAAATTCTCTACCATGGGAATTTGGCGTGGAACTAGACCAGGTTACTCAGAGTCTCATCCACCCTGGTCTTAAACACTTCCAGGGATGAGGCACCCACAACTTCTCTGGGCAGCCTGTTCCAGTGCTTCACCATCCTCACAGTAAATCTAGCCTAAATTTCCCTCTTTCCCTTTGAACCCATTACTCCTGGTCCTATGACTGCAGTTCCTGGAGAGTCCATCTCCAGTTTCCTTGCAGAACCCTTGCAGAAACTGGAAGGCTGTTACTGGGTCTCCACACGCATAGACTTTTATTCATCTACCTAATTATGATAAACAGTTTTTGACTCAAAGTCTTCCCCATTCAAGTGGAGGAATGTTTAGTGACTTAGCACAGCAATTTTTTGTAGATTTGCAGATAAAAAAAAAAGGAAGTATAAGCATTTTTGTATGCCTTTCCTAAACTTTATTTCCTAGCTCCTGCCTGGTGAAAACAGTTTCTAAAAATGCTTGAGAAAGAGAAGGCTGAATGTAGCCCCTTCTAAACCCAAACTCCTCTGCAAATGTAGATGGGATTTTAGCATAAAATAAAGCTTTGCAACTCTCACTCTTCCAAGTCTATACATTCTGCTCTTAGCAAGAGCAAAGATAAATTAATCTAGCTACAGTCTTCCATTTTGGCAAACTTTTGGAGAAAAAAACCTCTTATTAGCTTTAGATATTTTTAATTACAAGTTTAAGAGATGATCAAAGACAAAGGGCATTTCTCAGATCCTTCAGGGTTTTTTTTGGTTTTTTTTTTTTTTTAAGAACTAAGTCTTTGATTAACACACATTTAAAGGAAAATTATTAATCCCACTTAAAGGAAAATGATTAATCACATTTAAGGGAAAATTATTAATCACAGCCGAAACATTGTCAATCTTAGGCTAATAGCCATTTCTACTAACACTTATACATGCCAAAACCTACTGTACCAAAAAGCTAAGGCTGGCTGGACTAACAATTAAAGAGCTTCCCCAACTTTGCTAAGGTGTCTCATGCATTTCACATTCCAGTTCCTTCTAAAAATTATCTAATCAAGTTTGCATACAAAAATTATCTAGCAAAAACACAAATCAACACTCAGTCAGAGTTATAATTCCACAATAGGTCAACAGAGAGTATTTATACACAGGAAAATAATAAAAGAACAGACATAATTTATATTTATTTAGTTAGTGTATTTTGAACCAACAAGACTGACTTTTTCACAAATCTGCACATGTCCTCCTGTACATGTGCTCAAATCATGGGTTTAAGGGAGCTGGTTTTAGGATACATCTAGAAAGAAAAAAAAATGTTTATCATCCTGTGTTTTGTAAAACTGTTCTCCAGTGAACTGATGGAGATACCCAAAACAAGGAGCAAATACTTTTACTGCTGCTTTTAGAAGGTACCAGAGAAGTTTTTTCTTTTCTTTCTGACACAAGAAGCCTCTAAGACTGAAGTTTGCTTTCTGAAAGCTCTCCTCACTATTTAGGAATGGCTAACACTAAATGGCATTGTCATGATATTGAGATGGGACATGGAGGGGTACAAAAGAAATTAATAGTATTAAAAATTCTATCATTTTATGTTTTGTGTAATGTCCCTATTTTTTTTTCCCCTTAATACCAACATGATGAGTGCTGAAAGGTCTGAAACTATTTCACTATAAAATACAAATTCAAATATTCTCATATTTTCATAGCACACAATCATATACTCCTCTATTTTCTTATACAGAATAGCTAACCTCTTTTTACAATGATAATTGGCCGTAGACTTGAGCATCATCTACCATTTAATCTAAAACAGGAGGTGGAAAATGTTCGTGGAGAAAAAGGGACAAAGAGGCCATTCTAGTTACTTTTGAAGTAAGAAAGGTAAAGGTTTGAAGGATGAAACCTGCAGTTTCAGCAAGTTTGGGACCTGATATTTGGGACCAAATGAGGCATCTGAGAGGAAAAAGCAAGAACTCCTCTCTGAAGAGGTAAGGCTTCCTGATGGACCTGAAATACCTGCTCTCCAGACTGAGCACAGGAGCAAAAATGGATCACTTGCAATTAATCCTCTTTGTCACTCTGTCATGCCAAATCTGGAACCCTGAGTATTAAAGAATCATTAAAGCACAGGGATCTGGTATCTTTCAAAAGTAATAAATCACTTACTATAGGAAAATTTATTTTAAAACTTGTACATACTGTGCTCTGATAGTCACACAGCTTCTTGTAGCTCTTGTTACATGAGAATTAGATTGCAACCATTGGATACCAATTCCAGTTAGATTTATATTCCAAGAATTATTTTCACCTATAAAGTACCACGTTTATGATTTTGATGTCACAGTTATACCTTAAGACAAGATTGCACCTGGCAAGAAAAGATGAGATTGCAACTGCAGTGAAATAGAACAATGCAGAGAAATTTAGAGAAAGCACAGCAGGAATGTCACACATTTTATAAGTTCCTGGGGACAATTGCCACCTGTCTGGGTGAAGCTGAGGCAGCAGAGGATCTGCTGTGTTCCCAACAGGTCAAGTGGATTGTGCTGCACAGCCTGCACCTTGTACACTCAGGGGAGCTCCTTACCCCTGCAGTTATCTCACCTTTTGATTCATATAGCCTGAATCCTTCTCCAGGGACTGAAGGATGTAGCAGCTTTTGATGAAACTACCAAAGATCCGAAGCTAAAGCAGCAGCAGGACACTTAGCAGTTTTTCAGGCAGAAGCCATGGCTGGATGTCACAGCACAGCTGGTCTGAAGCTGTCCCCTAAACTCCACCTGCCTGGAAGTAAACAAATCCCTGGGTGAACAAGAATGGGTTGGGTTCAAATCTGCACAGGGACCCTCAGCCAGTCTCATTCAGCCCTAAATGCAGAAGTATCATTGGCCAGGGAGCTGGTGGTTAAAGCCAGACCAGTCAGCTGTATAGACAGGGGAGTTTTGAATCCCTGTTCCAGGAGGATCTGAGCAATAAAACAGGTTCCTGTCTCATGGATCCCCAAACATGTGTGTCGTCTCTGTCTCTGACCCATGGATCCCGTAACATGTGGATGGTACAGTCTTAGCCACATCTATTCGTGTCCCTTTCAGGATTTACTACACCTAGCTGTAGGTCATATCACCTCACTGAATGTCACCTACACCTTAGCATAAGCTCAGGAAGAAAGAATTTTCTCTAAAGCCTTAATATGTGCAGAAAACACCTGTGTTTATGAAAAACAATGGTTCTCCCCAGAGTACAGCAGTATCTACTACCATAAGGAAATCCATCAAAAATTATTATCTAGTTTAGGACAAAGCAGCCTTTTATAGGCCGTAAGTGTAACTGGAACACACATAACTTATTCCAATTAGCTGGAAGTCCTGACATAGCAGGTGGCAGCAGTGCATCCATTACTATAATGTGGAAAATATATGGTGCATGGCAACAGGCAGTTGTATTTGTCTTGATTATGGAACCTGGAAACAGCACTTTCTATCCTATCTGCTGTGCAAAAATAATTTTTTCTGACCCTCGAATAGAAACAAGCCTTTAACAACGTACACAGGTGACACTTTCATGTTTCTTCTGCTAAATGAATATCAGGGCTGAGTCTTCTATAGACACTTAAATACCCATTACAAGAGAATTTGATTGTGAACATGAAGTAGAAAAAAGCCAAAAGAATTTTAGGTTATATAGGCACTTAGAAATCTCCCAAGCTAGAGGAGGAAAAAGATGTACCACAGTACACAAGGCAACAGTAGTGCATGCACTAATAGCACATGTGAAATTATAAACTTTTGTTTCCCTTCTGGAAACAGTAATTATTTGTCATTATTGTTTTGAACCCATGCTGCAATTACAGGTTTCTCTCTAGTCAATTCAACCATAGGAGATCTGGATCTAAATTCACCCTGTCTTCTTAACCATGCTTATGTATCAATGGGAATTGCATAAATACAGCAGCTACTTCATTATTCCCACCACAGATGCCTAAAATATGAGAGATCAAACCCAACTAGCCAAATTAATGTTTTACTATATTCTATTGTTAGTGAAAAAAGTGCTTGTTGCAATTAGAAATGAGAGACTCCTGTACAGTCAAACAAGACATTAAAATTCCTGAAGAAATAATATCCTGATTGTGTTGCTGGTCCTTTGGCTCAACCATATTTTAAAGCAGTGGATGGCACCGTTGCAAATTCCTGACGTATGAACAATACATGTTCCCTTCTTAAATAATAATCACAGAATATTATTCCTTATCCATTCATTCATGAAATATTTTACTCAAGATTGTTACCTGTCACAGTACAAGCTAGGCAATTAATTCAGCCTTAGATAAGAAATGCAGTTCAATTAGCCTTATTCGGTACAAAGGCCCCTAGGTGAGCAATGATAGGATATATTCAAACCTAAACAGAGATTTCACCCAATGATGTTCCATCCTAAGCTGCAGACACCCACTGGTCAGAGAGCTGGGCAGGCTGAACTCCCAACCCATCAGCTGTCATGAGCCAGGAAATTCAAACCCTCTACTCAAGAAAGGTTCAGAATAATAAAGAAGCTTTTGTCATATAGATCACAGAGCGTCATGTCATCTCTGTCTCCAATGATGATCCCAGATAATGTTATAGTTGCCAGCCCTACAGGAGGCAGAGAGGAATTTTTAATTTACCAGTGGGGAGCCTGAGAACAACTGGAAATAAAACTAATGCCCCACTCCTGCCTTGGTCAATAATCCATGGGAATATAGTCATGCTTGGGACACACAGAAAGCTGAAATCACACCTTTGTATACAAAGGCAGCTTTTGAGAGAAGACAGGAGCAAATGATGTCTAATTGTAAAGGATACAGGAGATCAGCATCTGGCTTATTAAACATTTCAACGGAATGTCTACCTTAGCTATTTTAATAATGTCCTATTGTCTTAATGCTTCCAATGTGTATGGGTTTTGGCTGGAATAGAGCTCAATTTCTTTCTAGTACTTACTGTGGGGCTGTGGTTTAGATCTGTGCTGGCAGCAGTGCTGGTAATTCAGGGGTGTTCTGGTTATTCCTGAGCAGGGCTAACATGCAGCTGAGGCCTTTTCTGCTCCCCATCATGAGGAGTGGGGAGGGGAAACAGCTGGAACAGCTAAATGTCCAAAAGGACATTCCATACCCTATGGCATCACACTCAGCATATTAAGCTGGGGGAGGGAGGAAGAGGAGGGGGGGGAACATTTGGAGGGATGGTGTTCATCTTCCCAAGTCACTGTTACATGAGATGGAGACCTGCTGTCCTGGGGATGGCTAAATAAAGACCTGTCTGCCTGCCCATGGGAAGGGGCAGAGAAAGTCCTTGGTCTGCTTTGCTTGCATGCATGACTTTTGCTTTACTTATTAAATTGTCTTTATCTCAAAAGTTTTATCACTTTAACTCTCCTGATTCTCTCCCCCATGCCACTGGTGGTGAGTGAGTGAGTGATGGCAAGCCTTGCTTGGTGCCTGGGTTTGAGTCATGGCACAATTCTTATTAAGAGGAAACTGTACACACACAAATGCATCCATATACACACACCATGGGCATGATTGAAGGCTAGTCTGCTTAAAAAGCCCATAATTTTGAATCCAGCACAGGTTTCCAAAGATGTCAGGTGAAGACAGCTGAAGATTTACAGCACAACCAGGAAACTACCTTAGCAAGGGAATGGAATTATTGGTGAAACAGGTATCTGGTACCTCCATACAATCCCATGGATAGTCTGCCTCTTCTGCAGACTCTGCTTTCCTTCAAGGCTCCCAACTTACCATATTTACCATGCCTGAAAATGACTGATTTGGCCCTTATGTAGGTGTATTTTCAGAAAAGCATATTTACGTAGGAGGTGAAACATTACTTTCTTCTCTCATAAAGACTTATTGGTAAAAGGAAAACAAAAATTGCAACTATTTTTCATTTAAAGTCATCTTCTCTGATAGGGACTGGATAAAAGACCAAAAATTCTAAGTATAATCATTTTATTTCACATGCATGAATTAGTATATGGGACAGCTAAATGCCAACTGGTATCATCATCATGCCTACTAAGTTAATAGACAGTGTTTTGTTATTCTTACTAACCATTTGTGGGGGAAATTTTAATTCTGAAAGCAAAAGTGGCCTGTCAAAAATACTCTGTTATAAGAAATTTTAAAAGAAGAGACAGGAAATGTTCATGCATATTGTTAATTTAAAGAAAAAAAAAGACTATGCTGCAGAAGATAACAGAAATTATGCATAAGTAGAGGTCCATGCTAACTTTCAACAAGGCTTTAGCCTGTTGTTTTCATTTATATTTAAAATACAAAGACATTTTAATTAAATTAGCATTTATATAGAGCATTCTTAAATTAATGAAACATTTAAGAAATAACCAGCATATAAAATTACACCCTTTAAACTGCTAAAATACCTGGATAATATTTCAGCATGTGTAGCTTTCACTTCAGGGATAATTCTTTTGCCTGTCTGGGCAACAGTGTTTACCCTATACAATTTTTATCCACTAAAGACTCTATTGCTACATAAGATTCCCAGGAACATTAAAAAAGCAGCAGTGAAAGCCCTTTGTCTGCTTTCTTAAATTAAAACAGACTGTCCATATCTTGTGAGGCATTAGCTTCCCTCCCAGCTACCAGCTGGGGATGCTGGTCAGGCTGGAAGGAGAGCTGTAGGTCCCTGGCACACCAGGAATGTTCTCCTGGTTCTGGAGTTTGTAGCAATGAAGAGGAAGTTTTATCCACTGGTGCAATCACACCTTTGTTAAGATAACTCTCACTGACATTTGAAGAAGCCAGTGTTTTCAGCAGGTCTGCCAGCACAAATACTTTTAAAGGCAATGTAGATACCAAACCTAACTGGCAGCCTTCCTGGAAGGTGTGATCATGGAACACTGCAAAACACAGCTTCCAACTGTCTGTCAGGAAAGGGTCTGACCTCGGTGTTCCACAGTGAGCAGCACCCTCTGCATCTCCTGGTACAGACACACCTCAGAAAAGACCTGAAAGTCACAGCTTGGCAGCACCTTGAGCTGGTGAGGACGTGGCTCATTCAATCATTATGAATACAGGATCCAGAAACTTCATGCAACGTTAAAAATGTTTTACTTTCAGCGTATCTGAGTAATGATGTCAGAGAGAGATTATTGTGCATTATATCACTGCATTAGTGAATCTGCCACAGTCTGTGTGTATTGAAATTAGACGCAAAACACTACTTAAAGACCCAAATCTGAAATATAAAGAACAAGCAAGGAACTGGAGAGGCCTCTTCTCTCAAATCTGTTACAATCTTGGATTCCTTTTCCTGGAAAACTACTAGTAAGATATGAACTTACTGAGAAATTGTAATTGTTTTTATCCCTTACCACAATTTAATACACTTTATCTGATAATTAAAGTTTCAAAGCTGCAAGGTAAATGTTCTCAAGGGTCTTTGGCTGACTGAATGCTAAAGAAAACACAGAGGCCATGATATAGAATTAAGATAGAATGGCTGAACATGGCAATACATCCTGACTTCTTTGAAAGGGTTATCTATAAATATTAGATATATAGTATATATATATATACTATACCTTCATTGTGCATATTTTACTCCGTACAATTATGCAATATAACTCAGAACATTTGGATTGATGTGTCTGCTGAAATCAAAACCAAGAAACCTTTTATATATTGCTAAGTACTGTCCAAGAATATTTAATGGGCTCCAGTGAAGATGTAACTAGGATAGATCTAAGGTAATGGAATAAGCTGTCCTCTAGCTCTGTTTATTAAGAAATACATCATTATTAAATCTTAATCCATTCCATAAGAAAATAAGCAAAGGAGGAATAACTGTAGCAAGACAAATAGCCTATTAGAAGAAGATCTAAGAATACCTTTATTTCAAAATTGGATTAGAGGTATGACAGACTGCCACATAACAAAAAAAAGGTCTGTGCCATTTATCAAGGAATCTAAAATTTGATAAAATGCATGTGTGTGCAGAAGGATCGTTTCATAAACACATTTAAGTGAGTATGATACAATAAATTGAGCCTATGGACATGTGCTGAATAATTATTTATGATAGCAGTAAAATGCAGTGGTGGCATTTATTATTTCAGGGTTTTCTCCATGACAGGTAGTGTTTTTTTTCCTTTCTAATTATGATTCAGTGCTACATCTTTATTTTTAGTTTTTCTACTGCATATATGCATTGAACCGATACTGTATGAAAAAAATAACATTTTTAAAATGCCTCAACAAAATCAAAAACTCAATACCACATTGCAGATCTAGAGCCTGAAAAACATCTTTCTACATCAGAGAATCAAATTTGCCTAGTACCTCCAAGATCTACTAAAATATCTCCTTAACATTATATTTCTGTTAGATAAGAGTAATGCTCCCTGGTTTCTCATCTCTTCCTGCTATGAGTGAAGAAAGTTATAAAGATGCCAAGAAACAAAAGGATACTGATTCAAATTTTATGCCTAATAAACCTTGTTATGAGGGACTAAACAGACTTCATCAATGCAGAGATTTTGTAGTGGACAAGTTCCATCCAGAACACTTTGGTGCATATTGTTAGTGTGCATTCAGTAAAATCTGGACTTTTAGGGACAATCTTCAGCTCTATCCTCTTGCAAATCTTATTTGCAGCCCCTCCTCTCTACAGAGATCGCTCGTGCCAGTGTAATATGAAAGAGGATTTCAGTACATAGGGAACAGCTTATTAATTTTACACAGCTCTTGAGCTATTTTGAAACCTACCCCAAAGAGTACTGTCAGCAGTAAAGAGTGATTATTTCCTCAGCTTTCTTGTCCTTTTCTATTCAATCCATCTGCTTAGCACAATGGGCTCACAACTCTGACTGAAATTTCTAGATGTCACCATAATATAAATATTAAAACCTGCAACATCTACTAAGATAAGAAATAAAAGACATACTATATAACATATTTAAAAAAAAATATGAAAGAAAGATACTGCTGACCTTCTTTCTGTGACTGCTGGCTCTTCATATCTGTGGGTATTGCACATGGTAAATCAGACAGTCTCACTGCAATCTAGAAAGCCTTGGCCCGGTCATTGTCACGAAAAATGGCCTGTGAAATCATTCTGATGAACTGCTAATTATGCTAACAATCCTACAGTAAATGAAAGCAACTAATCCTTTTCAACAAAGCTGTCTTCATTGAATGAAATCCTCACCTCATTCACATTTGGTCATGGAATCGAGAGAAAATACTTTCCCTACTGATGCCAACATTCAAACATCCAGAGTAATTACATGGAGAGCGAACACTTAAATGGCAAAGAGTATCTGTAAAACAAAACGACACGAGGTGAAGCCACTAGTTCAAATCTCGACTCAATGCATTATGACTGGCCTTCTCACGTAATAGATATCAGATACCATGAGCAACTGGAATTACAAGATAAGCAGAGAACAATATTTAAAGGAACTGCCCATCTTATGCAAATGCTCCTCTTACAAAAATGTAAGCAATGATGGGGAGTTTGGGAAGATTTTACTTATACCAAAAGACAGGCAAAGCTCATCTGTGATGGCATGAGAGCTCAAAGTTTGGTGTTCTGGCACACACACAAAGATCCGTATTTTAGCCCTTTTCTACATCTAAAATAATTACAGTAGCTCTATAAAAATCAAACCAGATAACTGTGGAGTTACTCTCTGGGGAGGGGGTGACGGAAACAGAAATTTTCACAGGGTGAAAATATGTCTGTTTATCTTAAACAAAGGTATGCTGTCTGCTCAACTAATTTTCCTTTTCTTCTTGCTCTCTGCCATGTCTTTGCATATCCCTTTATCTGTTTTAGGTTTTTTCACATGTAATTTCTGTGAATTCCACAGTGTGACCAACACAGCAGAGGAAGGAAGATTGGATTTGTTCAGTAACTAGCACATGGCTTTAATGCTCCTGGATCTTAGCATTGGCACAACACAATGGAATGAAACAGCAATGCAGAACTCCTTCATTCCTTTTCCCATTCTAGGCTGCTGTGTGACTTATGGAGGGATGCTTTTCACATTTAAGTAGGCAAGGTTGTGTGTATTCCTGGGAAAAACCACATGGCTGTTCATTAACAAAAACAAGCAAAGGCAGAGCAGCATAATCCTTAACCTGTGCTGTACTGGTTTTGGATTGACACGCAGCAGTGGGAAGAGCCCTGCCTAAGGAATTGCTCACAGACTGAAGCCCAGCATACGCTGAGCCAGCATGGGATCTGCTCTAAGCTGTGCCAGTGGAGAACAGGGTGTTACACACTCTGGCCATGCCCCAGATCCGGCTCTTACATCATGGGCAAGTGCACAAGGGACACAGAGGGAATTTTCAGGTGGTAAATTTGGCCAGTGTGTGATTTCTTTGAGTCATTCAAGAAGAGGTAAATGCAAAGCTGATTCACTGTGTCTCAGCTCCTCTCTGTGAAACAGGAATAACCAATCCAGATAACCCTGTGCCAAGATAGGCAGCAGTGCTGGAGAGACACCAGTGCATATGCAGGACAAGGGTTAATGCATGTGCTAGTTTTCCACATGACAGAAACAGAGGTTTCTTAGCAATGTTGAACTCATTACACTAAGTCTCATTTAGCAATAATGACTGCTCATTTTCTCCCTCTGATCTTCCTTTCTCTGCAAACTATACTTTGTCAATTAACTGACCCCTACAGAATACAAAAGTACCACCACACACTGTATGCACATGTAAATCTATTCCTAGATTACATATTATTTTTTTTAGTTTTTTTTTCCATGTCAACTAATTACATTTGGAAAAAGGAAATAAGGAAGAGAATGATTATCAAATAGCCAGCTGAGCTCAATTACTTGAAACAAACAAAAAAATTTTGCAAAATCCCAACTTACTTATTTACTCACACCACAGTTGCTGTGAGCAGCTTAGGATAAGTCTTTCTCACATTTCCAGCAGTGACCTTGCACTGAAACACTGACATTTGTCCCTATCTCAAATGCCAGCAAAACCAATATAGAATACACTGATTTCACTGAAACCACCTTTCCAAAGTCTGTAAGTTCCCTGGCATGGAAATGCTATCCATTGTTATACAAGAACAATGAATACTAAGATCTCAAGAATCTTCAGGTGAGTCATTCGTGGTTTATATCAGCATCATAGCTGTCTCTATTTATATGTAGAAGATACATCACAGGTTTTTCCCAGTTTAATTATTTACCTTTGCTGACCTCAGGGTCCCTGAAGCTAAGATTCTGCAAGCTTATATGGGAGCTGCATTTCCATGTAGATAATCATATAACTGACAAAACCACTACTAGCTACTACTGAAATCTAAGTGTCTGGGTTAGGCATTTACAGGCCACTCTTCTTCTTAGCAGACCAATAACTCCTCTTATGTGCATGCTTAACTGCAGTGTTTTGCACAGTAAGAAAGTCAAACATCTCAAAATGAGATGCTTGTTTTCGCTGTTGTTGCTACAAAATGATGTTGTTATTATTCTTTTTTAACCAAGTTCACTCTGTAAATGCCATACAGTGGATTTTACTACACTCATGTCAGACAACAGCTAAAGCTGTCAAATTGTGCTGAGTGATGAAAAGAAGCTTCAAGAGCTAATGTGAGAAAATGTTACAAAAGTTAAAAATCATCATTACTAAATTAGTTCTGGCTTCAATCTTAGTGTATGACTGGGTTCCCATTAGAAGTCAGCACAGACAAAATGATCATTTGGCCTATGTACCTTCATACATAACACCTTCTAGCCAACAATTTCCAATACCACCATATTGCAAGTTTCTTAGACATAGAACTCTAAAAATAAAGTCTTGTAATTGATAAGGTATAAACAGGAGCAGTCATGGTCCCACAAGTTCAGTAGAATTTCCAAGAAATAAAAAGTTGCTTGGAAAAATGTGGACACACACTTAAGAGAACTAGGAAAATCATAGCCTGAAAACCCTTTCTCAGGCCTGAACTTCTGCTTCTCAGCTCTATTCCCAGGCTGATAAGCTGATAAACTGATATAGCTTCAGTAAGGGAGCAATTCTCCTAGGATGATAATTTGGTCAAAACAGAATGGAATCCGTTGAAAAATAGAATGGAATTCACAATAAAGATTAACACCTGGTGTTTTTCTGTGACATAGGTTCTAGGGTACGGTCTCATGGATGTTTGCCTCAATTATCCAATGAGCTACTGTCCTGTCTTAGCTCCGTGTAATATGCTTTAAATACAAGCTGTCCATTCAATAAAGTTGGTCTTTTTTCCCTAAAGAGACCCATGTGTGTTGCCGTCTTTGCTGTCTGTTTTTTTCTCTCTCTAGCCCAGTAACCACAGAAAAACTTTCAAGCAATAAAATAATTGTGGTCTTTATCCTCACCTTCACTTGCCCATGTAATGTACTATTCAGCCTCACTTGAGATAACAGGTTATTTAGGAAGAGGACATTCACATTTTTTTACAGTAATAAACAGCAGTATTTGAGAGCTGCTCTGAGTGCCACGGTGGGGGTGCATGCCCCAGGCAGATTTAAAATCCACAGCAAGGCAAACTGCAAACACAAACCAGCCTGAGAAGAGGATGAGTGCAAAGATGGGGCTTGGATGAGTGCCACAGAATGTTTTGACCAACTGGGACACCAGGATTTTAGGACGCATCCATTTAGACACAGCCAAAGGGGCTAATCTCACATCTGTTGCTTTGTCACAACTTCTAAACTCCACTCTGTGGGCACTGACTATCCAAACCCAAAATAACAGCATGATTCAATTCATGCTCATATGTTTTCCATAAATATGGCAATTTATTATATTCACTGAAAGCTCCCTCATAATTCTTGTCATGTGAAATAAAGTGAACACATCCACTAACTGCATCAAAAAATTCAAAAATACACTTTTGCATTATTATTTGCAACATTTCGTTCACAGTTTAGGCAGCATTGTTTTAGGGAGGGGGACCAGGACAGAAGCACTGTGTGCTTGAGACACATTGTGTCTGACAGAAACAAAACAAATCACGTCACGAAGTGGAAATTTTGGGTTTGACCTCAATAAAATCAAATCAGGCTTGGGTTGAGAATTAGAAAACAGTGCCTTTTGCAGCAGTCGGTTCCTTCTCATCGTTTCATCTCCACTGGTCATTCGGAAGGAGCCACGCCCATGGCAATTTGTCCCCATCTCCTCTCCACCTAGTTCCCAGGGCTCTAGAGCTGCTGTCACTGAGAAACACAACCAACTCCAGTGAATCAACAATGCAAACATGGATTAAGACTATATCAGATTCTTCTTCAAGGTAGAGAAACTTTCTCATGTTTTTTGAAATTTCTCCAAGTCTAGTCATTCTCTGTTCTTTATTTTACAAATGCAGATGAGCTGAATTAATTAAATTAGAGAAGCCCTAACTCAGTTGCAGATATTCAGGGATAAAAGAACACATTTAGAAAGCACTCAACTTGCTTTAGAAGCTGGTTGGCATTTCTTTGCATGTACAGCTGCAATAAAAGAGAGCTAAAGAAAGAGTTTACACTTCTAACATTTTGGCGTAATTGTCCAAGGGCATCTCCCCTGCTAAGACCCTCGAAGAATCTGAGCAAATCTTCTGTTGCTGAGCCTCTGTCTCTCCATCTTTGAGCAGCAAGCTCTTCAGGATATACCTAGCTACGGATCTTAAAGGAAGACTTGTCCTTGTGCTATTTACAGTTCAACTACGTGGAACAAACAAACAAACAAACAAATGACTATGTACATTCCTCACCATTCCAGGCAAACCCTGCCTCAGCTCCAACCTGTGTGCCCTTCTGGGACTCAGGATCCCAGATATCATGTACTTATTGTATAAGCACACTTTCTTTGCCAACCAAGCCCCAGAAAAAAAAAAGCTTTTTGTCTCTTTGGCCACCTACAGTGCATGAGCCAGTCATACCCTTAATTTGGGCTGTTTTGGTGGATTGGACCATTTCAGTGCCTTCAAAAATCCATAATTATTTTTTCTACAGTGATTCAATAATCACAGGTCAGGGATGATGACTGCTTCTAACCATGGCACCCTCCCTACCAACTCATCCCAGTCCTATGGAGTGACATCCAGCAGCACATTTTCTTCCCTTCTCCTTTCCCACTTTATTTCACTGGCTCATTTTTTCAGTCAATTAATGGAGAAAGGAATAATTAATTCTACTGTTCTGACCAGTTACATCTGTGGTTAATGACTATTGTCACTGAGTAGTTTTTTAACATTTTGAACTCTTAGAGAAACTCTTTCTTTTTCGACTCACCACTATGGACTATTTTCTCCTTATCACAGAACAAATATATATAAAGTCAGTAGAAAGAGGCAGGGAAGGAAGGCCCTTCCAGACATCCATGTAGCCATTCAGAAGGAAATTAATATCTAAATGATGGTAAGTACATGGCCCCTCTCTGTTTGTTGCTTTTAATTGTATAGAACAGTGGTTTTATTTATAATAAACTTTCTTTCATCAAATTAGACTATTCCATTCTCCTCATAATAACAGCTACATTCACAAGTCAGCTTATTATCACAGCAAGATCTATCAGCTCTGCCTACACTGTATTTACAAACTAGAAAGGAAGTTGTTAGCTTAGAAAAATGCATTACAGATACTGCGATAGACATGAGGACATCAAACTTAATCACAGAGAGATAAATTAACTGAGTCTGGGGAAAGACAAGAAGGAGGTCAGCAATGTCATCTTGATTACTCAGAAAGGTTAAGAACTACTGCAAACTGACCAAGGAAAGACAAAAGATAAACTTCAGTGAACTAAACTACATGAGCCACTGAGATCACAATAATCAAACTTGGTTTACCATGGTAATGACCACCTGGGTGAGAAAGGGGAGAAAATATTAGAACTGCAGAATTGGTTGTGCTTAAATCACACTGGGCATAGTAGTTTTGCGTACTGAGTTCTCCCTTGGAAAATGAAGAGACAGAAGAAAATTTCCCTTTAAAGCCAAGTCAACTTTTCACTATCAGAGAAAAAGTCTATCTTTGAACATTAGAAACAGCAGGAAGTACACTGCATTGAATGCTAAATTAATTTCTTCTGGTAACTTATTTCAAACAGTATTTGATTAAAAGACAATAGACATGCTTTAAATCTAAGAAACATGGTTACCACAGGCTGAGGCAAAAGTAGTGTTGTTGATAAGTGACAACAGCATTGTTATTTATTTAGCTCTTGCAAAGGCACCCCAGTCAATCAATAGCTATGCATGTACCAAGGCAGTGGGACTTGTATAAAGATGCTTATCAGAAATCCATGGGCAGCATTCCACTTTTGATTACAGTGCTGCAGACTATCCCCAATCCTGCTGAAGACCGTGTGCCTCCCTGACAAGCCATACTGACAGAAATAATAATATAGAAACCCCACTTCCTAATATGCATATCCAACTGCACAGCCAATTAACCACTATGCTGACTGAAATTGCTTTGTTATTCATTCCATTCCAACTGATGTTAATACTTTGGCAGCTGATGGGGATAATAACTGATGGAGCATATTGGAAATTTTGAAAGGGGATATAAAATTTATGTAATTTAAAGACATTGAGAAAGCTACTATGCTTCACAGTCTTAAAACCTGAAAATGTCTAAATGTTTGTGTAAGAAGTACTCAGAGCAAGAGAACCAGTATGTATTGGAAAATCTGTGAATGAAAAGGAGGCATTTAAAAAGATTGTGATATACAAACAGGTTTGAAATAACATTAAAAAAGACAATTATAAGATGAAAATGAGACTTTTTCACCTCTACCTCTAACATCACACTGAGTAACAATGCTTGAACATCTGGAAACATTTACATTTGATGTTTTAATTAAAATATAACTCTTTTCTGCACATTTAGGGTAAATGAAATGTAATTTCATTTACCCTAATCCCTAAAACTATTTGGTTTATTATTTTTATATACCAAAATAACAATTCTAGTATATTAAAAAAATAGTAAAAGGCCATAAAATTATTTTTACCTAATAAGTTTTACTAATAAGTAATTTTACACTAATAAATTGGGGTTTTCTTACAAAAATAAAATGTTTTCTATACATCATAGGGACATTTTACAAAGTTGTCTGCATCATATTTCACAGTGGTGGTATAAGTTATTTCACTGCTGTGCTGCAATTTAAGTCCTGAAGTTCTTATTTGGTGAAAACTCCCGTGGAGTTCAACAGGCATCTTCCCTGAAAAAGGGCTGTCTGACCAGGCTGTTTTATACTCCAGTACCAGTGAGCTAGCTGGTGACTCTGCTGCAGAAGTCTCTCCAAAGGACATCATTTGGGTGAATCCAGAGCACATGAGCTCTACCAACAAGGGTGAAGCAGAGCCTGGAAGAAGCTGGCCTAGCTCAGGAGTGGGAGATCAATAAGTGTGTCCTTGCTGCCACATCATGCTCTGGATGGAGAACACTGGAGGAGTGGATACGCTGTGGTAACACACCATCCTCATCCCTCAGCTCCAAAACATGCCAACTTTTATTCCTCAAAACTCTCATTTTCCACAAACCCATTCTTCCTCCTCAGGAACTTGGCTGCTGAAGCTCAACCTCCTAGATCCCTCTACTGTCCCACAAAGGTCCCTAGCACCAACCCAAACTGCCACTTTCTTCAGATCTGCTTCCAGAACCCCATTCTGTTTACTTCAGACTGTCTCTGCTGCTCCTAAACCCTTGCTCACATGTTGGTATTAAGCCTCATTGAGTAAAAACTCTTCTGGCATCAAGTTAACTCAGGCTCTTAAGTGCACAACCTCTACTACACACAGAACTTAGTTCTTTCTGTTCTGCCTGCCAGCATGTGTCACCCTATTCCCTCCCCATTTTTGCCTTTTCTTTCTCAGCATGCAGATACTAACATGCAGATAACATAATTCACCTCCTAGCTCCTATTCCCACCAAAAAAAAACAAAACAAAAAACCCAAACAAAAATGAACAAACAAAATAAAACCAACAAAAAAAAACCACAACAAAACAAACAAACAAAAAAAACCAACAACAACAAAACCAGAATCTATTTGTATTTAGCCTCAACAAGATCCTGAGAGCACAGAAAAAAGCAGCAATTAGAAGTGGACACACTGTGCTGGTGTGCTTGTCCTTTGGTAACTGAATTGGGGAGCCATAAAAGAGTAGACTGTAAAGAAGTGTTTGCAGGAAGGCTGGAGTGAATGAGGATGATGACAGTCATCCATATGGCTACACTTTTAACATATTCAACATGCAATTTTCCCTTCACACATGATCCATCATGTCCCTGAATTCTTAAAGAAACAGCCTTTCTTCATTTAAAGTTGCCGAGGAAGTTGCAACCTCTTTCCTTTTTTATGGGTTTTGCCATGGACCATCCCTGCTTTTGTAATCTGGAGTATGAACTGTCTATCTACTCAAAAAGAAACCCCAAAAAAACAGACTTCATGGTAGATACAGCTATAGCAAAAGCAATAGCCACCTTCTTAAGTGGATCAAGGAGATAAATCATCAAATAAACCACATCCTACAAGAGACTACTGGCAAGGGCTGAGCATTGTATGATTTATATTTGTGAACATTAGTCTTTATTTTACTTCTCACTACTTCTCTTTATATTGTTAATGTTATGATCTAGAGAATTATTTTCTTATTCTTTCCTGTGGTTAAACTTTCACATCTTTCATCCATCTTTCACCTGAGTTTAATGAGAGTAAGAAAGCAAAATTGAAAAATCATTTGACCAGGAAGGAAAGACATTTAATTTTGATTTTTAGTGTATTAAAAGACTGTGTGCTGAACTACTTTTTGTCTAATATGGTGAGCTAATTGCTTGTTTGGGATTCTGTTTATGTCTCTGTGATGCACAATACTGTCCACTAAAACCACAAGAGATCACACTACTAAGCAAATTCCCAGCAAAATTACCTGATGAGAATGTGAGCAGCAAGATTGTGGTTTGTTTTTTTTTGAAGAAATGGAAGAAATCCAACCATGCTGGGCTTTTGGCTTTGCTTATACTACTAACTGAAATGGTTTGGCTCAAGGAAAACTGAAAGATTAAAAAAATTAAACCCAAGAGGGTGGGGGTGTCAGGGCCAGCCAATGCCAGAGGTAAAGGGAAAGGGTGTGGATGTCTGAGGGGTGTGGTGATGTTTATTCAGTGCCTGAACAAAGTGATCATTTCTCCTTTCTTTCACACTTCTAATTCACCATATTAGAGAGTAATGCTTCCATTTGGGATTGACTAATTGACCTGCCCTAAAAGCTCTTTTCTACTTTTAGCAGGTATGATGGTGCAAAAAGCTGACAAAGTAACAAAAAAAGCTGCTATGAGGTCACCATAAAAACTACAATTTTTTATGTACAATTGTATTAGACTAGACCAAAATACCTGCAAAATTGAACGGAGCTAAAGTTGAAGGATACAAGCCTGAGAGCAAATTCTCACCTGGCTAAATCAGCAGGGGCAAGGGACACTGGAGAGGAGCAGGTAAGGAACAAGCACACACACACACTCCTTCTCCCTCACCCAGTCCCCTCTGGCAGATGCTTAGAGATGCAGTGTTGGGCTCCACAGGAGCTGTGCCCAACACTGCTCAGCCTGAGACAGAAATGCTTCTGTCAGGCTTACAGAAGCAAACGGGAGCACCTCTCTGAAGAATTAATAACTAAAAGAATTAAATGCTTTAAAATGCTGTCAGATAGCAGAATTTCTCACAAGCACGGGAAAGCAAAAACAGAGTTATCATGTAAGCATTCTGAAATGCTACCTTGTGACAGAGACCATCCCTCTTTTCATAAAATCAGCTACTTAACTTCTGGAGAGGCTCCTGGGCTTCCCTATGAAGTCCTTAAGTGGCAGCTCCACCTCTTCATATGTCATTTTCTTTAACAAGACTTATTTCTTCTGAGAAACCTGCCTTTTTACACATCACCCTTTGACTGGGTCCAAGGTAATGTTTTCTGTCAAAAGGTGTGATTTTAAAATGCTTTCTAAGGAATTGTAGCTGGTACCTCTACAATCATGTTTCTTTTCCCCTCATCCTTTTAGCCTTCCCTCAAACGAATAACAAGCCCCTACATGATAACCCCATATGGGCAGAAATTGAGAACGGTAAGCATATATGTACATACATGTGCACACACATACATCTTTAGTTCTCCCCTGTAGCACATACATTACAGAACATGCAGCATTCTCAATCTTGCACTGCCTCAAGTGCACTACAGAGTGGTGGCCTGAATTTCTCAATTGTTTTGTTTTTAATTAGACCAGTCATATAAGTTTTTAGAAAATAACAAAATGCTTAAGAAGAAGCATTTCTGTGCACTTCATCCTTTCTAGCAGTTATGTATCAAAGGGTATTTAGCACAGAGTGGGAGTTTTCAGGTAAACAATGCTACCGTTTCCACCGATACCAGCATTGTTAATCACTGGAAAAAATCCAGTAATTCCTAACTATCTCGTGCCTGCAACTAGGTCATCTTGCACAGAGAAGCAAAGGTTAAGTACAAGATCTGGTTTTTACTTTGCAAAGCCTGTAAATGACATCGCATGGTCGTGCAAATGAAGCAAGGCAAGACGAGAAAATGAAGAAGAATGAAGCTGTATAATCCAATCAGAAACCAACAAAGGGGTTTCTTCTCTTCCTCCCTCGGAGACAAAGGGAGGCTTAATTTAAATCCTTAAAACACAGTCTGGTGCTTCGCTTTCTTTGACAGCTTTTGGTACTACCGAACCGAATAGGTGTATGCACACCTATTCTGCCTGTATTGATGGGCAGGTTCTCCCAAGTCTGCGTGCAAAAAGAAAGAACTGCATGGGGCTCTCCGAAAGGCACTGAAGCAGCTTCCTGTCACTTCACAAACTAACTACCGGAGCACTGTCGCTCTTAAGCTAAATGTATTTGCACTTGGAAAGAATTTCATCTCCGTCCCTTTGCTGCCCGCTACAGTGGGCATCGCCTCCCTCAGTGTCTCAGCTCTTACCGCTCCCCCGATCCCCAGCATAATGAGCTGACCTTTGCTTTAGTTCGCCGACTTTCGACCAAGGTAATGAACTGGAAGCAGCACCACCATCACCAGCGGTTTAAGCAGCGCTCCGGCTCCCTCCCCGCCCCTCGCTCCGCGCCGGGGTCCCCGGGCGCCCTGCCCTGCCCTGCCCTGCCNGCGGGGCGGCGCGCCCCCGACCGCACAGGGACCGAGCGGCACCCGAACCCACCGTGTCCACCTCGCAAGGAAGCCGGTGACCTGTAGATAGCGATAGGCACTGAATGATGTTTGCTGCTGCCGTGGAAATGGTGAATATGGTGAGCGCCCAAACTGGAGGCGCCCCACGCCACCCCAAGGAGGCCGCTGAGAGTGAGCGGGACTATCCAGAGCAGGGCCAAGCGGCCGCCGGCGCTGCTGCTGCCGCTGCTGGCGGGTCCCGGCTCCGGGCTGCCCCTAAGGAGCCCCCCCATCCTCCGGTGCTCGGCGAGCCGGCCCGCGGCGTCCTCGGGAGGAGCAGCAGCCACAGCAACGGAGGCAAACTTTGGGCAGAGGCGCTCGCACACTCGCACACGGTGCTGGCTGCAGCTCACGGCACCAGGCGAGCCATCTCTTCCCTTTGAGAAAGCCTATGAGGATCCTTTTCTCCAGGTCTTCTTCTACCCAAANAGCGCTCCGCCTCCCCCCCCGCCCCCCGCTCCGCGCCGGGGTCCCCGGGCGCCCTGCCCTGCCCTGCCCTGCCTTGCCCGGAGCGTGTGTCCCCGCACCGGGGCTGGGAGAGGACGGGGTGCGGGGAAACGAGGCGGGGCGCTCCCAGCCGGGGGCCGCAGCTCCAGGGCTGGGCTTTCCAGGAAGCTCCCTCTGCGGCGGGGCAGGGAGCGGCGGGGCAGGGAGAGCCTCCGCTCCAGCGCCTGCCCCGCTC